>MJUU01070679.1:78958-90568 GCA_002080025.1 Modiolus philippinarum
CCCCAAAAAAAAAAAAAACAAAAAACGAAAAACAAAAAACTCGCCTGAAAATGTAGTCAATGACACGCTTTACATGTTTGCACTTTAAAACTCAAATCGTTTTTGAAATATAAGACAAAAGTATAAAATATTCAATTATTTTATGATAAAAAGACGAGAACTTGTCGGAAAACTTCCACCCTGCCTATGCAAAAAGTATTAATGTAAGATGTGATTCATGCTGAACATTTACATGATTTATGCAATTCAAACATAACTTTTATCCCAAATTATAAATTTGACAAAAGGAGGGCAATAACTGCTATAAGGATTCGTCGGACAACTTGGAACCCGATCATTAAAATGTAGCCCTTGACATGCTGAACAATTTTACAGTTCAACCTTGACCTCAATCGCAAATCGTTTTTTTTTACTTCTAAATTATAAGACAAAATGTATAGAAATCGAGAAATTTTTACAAAAAATAGACAGTACTCCTGTATGACAATTTTGATTTTCTCGAAACTGCCAGGTAGTAGATCTAGATTTGGTTACCATTTTTTTGCGATTTAAGCTTGCCCTCTATCTATTACATTTTTTTTAAATAAAACATTAAAAAAATTTAAGAAAAAGGGGCAATAACTCAAAACTGAGTCGTTGAATTTCTTCAAAATCGATGGCTAGTAGATCTACTCATGCTTGTCATTTTAATCATACTCATTTTTATGGTCAGAATTTTGATATCAGGGACGGTTTTTGAGTTGGTACTTCACAAAAATGACAATTTTCCCTGATGTTCTATTTTAATAAACGGCAGCCATTTAGGCCAGGTGAGCTAAATACAAAAAAATACCGAAGTTGCATCAAAAACAGTAAATTTCGTTATGCTGTACACGTGTTTCAAGGAGTAACCACTCATCAGCAGCATTAAAATCAAATAATATGGAAAGCCACAATCCAAAAGATGTCCGTTAGAAGTACTCATTACCAAAAAAAGACTAATTACCATTATTTTGCGGGGTTCTCATTTTCGTTATTCGAAAGGTCATCAGGGGAAAAAACTTTAATTCTCCAACTGACACGCCAATACATTCATTGGTTATACAACATAACAAGAGAAATTCGATATCAGAATGAGTTCAATAAAATTAAGATACCTGTCATTCCCAGAGTTGCTGATGAACTACCACTTCGTGTCGCCGATAAAGTAATACTGCATTGGTAAATTCCGACATCTTTGCATGTAACGTTTGCTGCGTTCACTTCTAGAACAAGTTTTCCCTGTGTTGCAGGCAATAATTTTGACCCTTCTATTTTCCCTCTATTGCGAAGGTCTATGTCGTACCAGAATACCTTAAATCATATCAACTTCGTATTTATTTTTCCTTTTTTTTAGGCGGTGGAAATTTTGTCATCATACCATAAGTTCAAATACAACTGCATTTGGATTCATGTTGTTTTGCATATTAGAGAATTAAGTGATATTTTGTATTTTTTAACTTATATAACAAGAATGTGTGCCACAAGGGCCCTTAGTTATTTCTGAGCAACATTGAATGATAACAAATCTTAAATTTTTTAACATTACATTGACAAATAAAATTGTCAATTTCGGTTTTAACTTGTCTGTAGTTTAAAAGATAAACTAGAAAAAGGTGATCTTCTGATCACAAAAGATACCTAGCCCATAGGCAATCGAATTAGTTACAGGAATTTTCTCACAAAGCTAACTGAAGTTATCATCCTGAAACTATAAAATTTACAGATGCTGCCAAAATAACTCTGGAACCAATGATACAATCACAGTTAATACTGAATTAATTTGACTTGTATTCTATAATGAGTAACCTAGTCCCAAAATATTAAAAACTTCTCTCAAAGTAAAAAGGAAACCTTACAATTAACAGATTTTGCCTAAATCAAGGGCAATAACTCTGGAAAGCAAAATGTTATCAAGATCAAAATCAAACTTGACCTACATTTTATTAATAGAAACATTGTATAAAAATATTGAAATTTTTCTCTCAAAGCAAACTGAAGTTATCATCCGTAAACCATAAAATTTACAGATTTTCCCTAAATCAAGGGCAATAACTCTGAAACGCAAAATCCAATCACTGTCAAACTCAAACTTCACCTGTATTTTATGAATAGAAACATTATCCCAAAATGTTAAAATTTTCCTTCAGAGTAAACTCAAGTTATCATCCGGAAACCATAAAATTTACAGATTTTACCTAAATCAAGGGCAATAACTCCGGAACACTAAATCCGATCACGGTCAAAATTGAACTTGACCTGTATTTTTGAATAGAAACATTGTTTGAAAATATCAAAATTTTCCCTCAAAGCAAACTGAAGTTATCATCCGGAAATCATAAAATATATAGATTTTGCCTAAATCAAGGGCAATAACTCTGGAACGCAAAATCCGCCCATGGTCAAAATCGAACTTGACTTGTTTTTTTATGAACAGACACATTATCCCAAAACTTTTAAACTTTCCTTCAAGGCAAACTCAAGTTATCAGGCGGAAACGAAAGTGTGACGGACGAACGGACAAGAGGAATCCTATATACCAACATCTTTTAAGGCAGGGGTATAAAAAGCGTTTAAGGTATTATGTATAAATCAATCTCCGAAGGGCTGCTGTTTTTTTAATAAATCGGTTACAAGATACCAATTTGTAAGCAGTAAAAGGACTTGTAAGCATGAAAGAAGATTTTTAGATGGCATTGCCAAGAACTTCTTTTCTGCACAACCTGACTTTTTTGAAATTTTATCAATCTGAAGATATATATATTTTTTTAATTTTGAGTAACCTCAACGTGTTTTGTTTTGTTTTTACTCTTTATTTGTACTCTCGATCAGCAGTCAGTGTTTAATAACATCTTTGCAACGTTATGCTTCCGTCGTACCAAATAGCCAGTATCGTTTTGAAGAAGCAGAAATAACATTGGTTTAAGTTTATGTTGAGAAAAATTTTGCAAAAAAATTACAATGAAACTCTTTTCTTTCAGGCTTTGTTATTTCCCTTCAAAAATGATATTTGTGATAAATACAGTTTTGAAAGTAACATAGTCCCAAAGAACAAAGGAGTAAACACTGCCGAATTATATGTATCAAAACTTCTTCACTTTCTCACAACAATATCTATAAATATCAATGTCGCAAATTAATTTAAGGTTTTGCTATCAATGTACAAATCATCTTTTGTATCGCCCAACATTCATTAATTGAATGGCAATGAAATGTTAAGTAGAAACTGGAACACTGTTTTGATATTTGAAAGTAATATGAAATAAGCTCCTGAAGCGTTTAAAGCACAAAAACGTTATCTCATAGGTTACAGATCTGAATGTAAATGGAACAGTGTATATATGAAGAGTTTTATGCATGGAGCACTCTGTAGCACCTGGTGATACATGCAGTTTTTGTAGGGTTTACATTGCTAGTACTTAAGCTTTATGGCGTTCTTGTTCATTTTTGGCTTATTTGTTTTATTTTGTCATGCTGTCCCAATTTCAGTTAAATCTGAATTTTGTTATTTTTCTTTTTCTTTTAAAAATTCCCCTTTCTACATTTTCGTTCGGTATTTGCTTGTACTGCTTATTGGCACGAATACTGTTAAGCGTGGATTTGTAATCGAAATGAATCAGAATCGGGATCTGAAAAAAAAACACCCTGTGAAAAATGCCGAGTTGGCAGTGGAAGACATACAAGAGACTCATCATTTAAGATACTTTGTACTTTGTTTTATATATGTCATATAAACCTACTAAGTATTGAGATGTTTATATATATCAGCAATAAATTAGCATATAAAATTCAAAAGAAATCAACGATACAATATTTTACCTAACCAGTATACGAAAAGTAAGTTTTTTATTCAAAGGAAAATTGCACAGACCAGAAAGCAGCAGAAAGTCAGCTTTACCACAAAAACAAAACTAATTTTCTGGGATATAGGATAATGAGACCAACCTAAACAAGCCTCGTTAAGAAATAATTTATTAAAGGGTACAAAGTATAGATGATTTGTTCCATGTCTAGTCTACTAGCCACTTGTTCGCTGTGAATTGCCGTGATTTTGGATTTATGATTTTAGAATTCCCCCTTTTCTCGTTCTTGCTTCGGTATTCGTTTGCCGATGTATGTATTCAATTCACCTAATACTGAATATATAAATGCCATTCAATGAATTATTTCGATTTAAAGGAACTAATTTAAAGGCCTGTTTTTTTTTAATTCTCAAACAAGTTTGAGGTCAAACAGAACCTGAAACATGTTTTAAGTTCGTAATAAAACACGTTGAAAGTTTCAGATAAAAAAATGCCCACTATCTTGAAACATGCTTGAAACATGGTCTGAACCAAGGTTTAAGGTTTCATTAACCAATAACCAAATGGTTAAGAGATAAAAAACGATATAGCACTGAAACTTAACTAGGTTAATGTCTGAGAATAAAAAAACAGGCCTTAAATATTATACTGTTATTATAGTTCATATTTGTTTTATGTTATTTGAATGGCTAAGAGAGTGGGTGGTACAATGTATTTCGGCGTACCATCAATCTCTGGCTGTGACCGAAATTTGTTGTATCCTCACAGTTGGCTGCACAGCATTTTATGGATGTAAAACAAGGTAATTATATACTACTAGTATTACATAACGGATACTGTCTGTTGTTTTTGGTTGTATACTAGATAACCGCACTCCAGAACGAGTATTATCATTTTCATCTCGGGCAGTACTCGTCCTTGATGTGGTAATCTAGCATGTATATTCCACCCTCAATTGCAGGCAGTATGTGTATATTATTTAAATAATACATAAACAGCCAGCAGTTTAAGATGGTATACCAGATCATCTAACCACTTCATCACTTCAATGAAATGATAAAAGAAATTAAATAAGTTATCGTATATCGTTCAGAAATTCATAAGAAATAATAGTACCATAGTCATTTTATTAACCAGAAATCAAAGTACCTTACCAGATATAGCACACGAAATCACAGTACCACTTAAATAAAAAAAAAAAACAAAAACAAAAAACATAAAAAAAAAACACGAAAGATATAAATAATAGCATTTTCGGATATTTCAAACGGGTCTGAGGCAACATAAATTTGAGTAAAGTATGGGTTTCTGTTGTCAGTGTGAGTTAACAATGTATAGTTTGAATGTCTAAATAAAAATGTTACAAACTCTTGAGCTATTTCGTAATTTGTGCTTTATTCCCTTGATGTATCATTGCCAAAACTGTTTGTATCGTAGATATATCAGTATGTTATGGAATTCATCCAGTTACTTTATGTCAGTAAAATCTAAGCTGCTTGTAAAAAACTTAACAAATTAGCTTGGATGTCTTGTCTCTCGTTCTTAATCTCAGCACTTAACGTGAAATAACAGTACCCGGCACAGGTAAACACATTCCATAGGGTAAAACATTATATAGTGTGATAAGGCATGATATCTTTTGTCATTTATGATGTTTAAGGTAGTTCGAGCCTAATAAAAATATCAGACAGAATTTTTTTCATTTTAAGACATTTTGTAGGTCTAAGTCCATAGTTTCAAAAAATAAAATAAAAATGATATGTCACCAATCAACTTTTCCTGTTATCAGGCTTTGAAAATCAGGCCAAATTCAGTATTTTCCAGCGATATTTACAAAGAATATATAGGGAAATGTGAGAACATGCTTATTGTTTAACCTTCATATGAAATAAATATCAGATACTAGATTTTATTTAATTTTTGATATTTCAGTGGTATACGCTTCAGCTGTATGTTGAGTCGTACAAAATCTATATGTTGCCGTTTAATTAAGAGAGATATTTTATATAATTTACGAAAAAGACAATATTTACGGGAAAATGGAGCTAATTAGCGGGAAAGTGTATGTCAATCTATTATGACGTCATAATGAAAAGGCCAAATAAGGAATATTCCGGCTTGAAAATCGAGTCAGTTCCGCATTCGACGTGTGTTTCGAAAATGCGCCAATCGAATGCGCCGTGTATTAGTGTCGATCTACCTTAAGTGCAAAAATTAATAAATGAACATCGCGATCGCATATCTTGCTTCATGCGAGTTGTTGCCATATCATTATTATGCATGATAATGTCTTGCCTTATATGGATCAAATGAACACGTCACACTTTGTTTACCGTCATGCAATGCAAAAACGGACACTTTACCGGATGTTCATTTCTGATTCTAGTACGGTCTGACGCCTTCATGTCAGACAACAAGAAAACAAAATATAGCATTAAATACCTATTGATGACGTTTACCTTGTAAAAATGAGCCGGATTATTGATATCTGTTTCGATTTTAACAATATCATCTTGCCGTCCGTTTATAAGTTTAGATAAAAGTAAACTGTATATCGAGTCCTGGTCTTTTAATCCGTCCTGGCTGCATTGTATCAGTAGGTGATCTTTACCGTATATCAATGAACCCGGAACAATTGTTTTGACATAGTCACCATTCACTGAAAGACACATTTTGAAAGTTTTTCATGCGAGATATATTTTACACGGTCAATGCTCCATGAGCAATTATTTTTTTTCTTCTAAAAAGTTCTTCTGAAAATAATATCATTTAGTAATTTGAAAGTGCATGTTTCAGACACAGAGCCTATATCGCTTACCTGACATTTTGTTTAATAGCAGATGACAAAAATTGCTCCGAGCTGGTGGACATGTATTTTGTCCGATCTAGACGAACCGATTATTTGTAAAGGACCATTCATTACATTGTTCCTTCGGTATTCTACTGCCGTTGTTTCCAGTAAAGATAACTAAATTGGTCTCAATATTTTCAGAGATGATGATGAAAATGGTGTTTTCCCATAGGGTCCAATTTCCAATGTAAAACGAAGTAATACTCATGCAGCCATGTTTCTGTTGGATCAGGAAGAAATGAGCAAAAATTATGAAGGATCTATCATACTATATTCCATTCGCTTTGAATTTACTTAAATTTTGAACAATGCTCAGCGCTAACAGTCATGTTTTTATCTGATCCAAATACAACTAGATTTTCAATTGCAAGCAATAGCCGATGGCACCCCCAGACAACCAATTCGATCATTCAATCATTCAATTCGATCGTTCAACCTTTTTAATTTCATACCTCAAGAAATTCTATGGCCGTCACCATAGCATCATTGAAAGATATGACGTGTCAGTATCCCAAATGAAAGTGGACATTTTCAGCTAGATTCACGTCTTCCCGGATTTGACTACCGACTTTGACATTTTCCCGGATTGAATCACTCACAGTGTGACGGGTGCTGTTAACAGAGCAGGACATGCTTACCCTTCCGGAGCACCTGATGTCACTCTCAGTTTCACTGGAGTTCACACTGTGAGTGCCTTTGTTCTGAATGTTGTGGTTTCTGGTTCTGTGCTTTGTGTCTGTCTGGCGTCATTGTTTTTGTGTCTAACGTCATTGTTTTCTGTGTTCTCGTTTTTGCCCTGTCTTTGGACTTCGATTTTTGTGAATTTCACCCCTTTGTTCCTTCGGTATTCTACTGCCGTTGTTTCAATGCCATTCGCAACCCAAAAATCTACCTAGGAATCAATTTTCGTTGAAATCGGACAAAGTCGAAATTTTGTACGTATTTTGTTTGCCATCTTGGAAATTGCAGCAATTTTGAAAAATTTTTCCGCATAAATTACTTCCACTCATCTTGCTGAACATTTATGCAAAATATGAACCAGTTCTGCCATGCAGTTCTTGAGATATTGAATCCCCTATTTTTGAACGTAAATTGCGACCATTTTGAAAATTTCAAACCCACAAAATATAACTTCAGATGGTGGTCCAACTGTGCGCAAAGTTTGAAATTGTTTCCTTCATCCATCTCAAAATTATCGCTCGGACAAAATTTATGGAAAAGTAATAATAGAAATATAATAAACATCAGAAGAGACGTAGAATAACGTCACCCGGACTCCGTATGAGGTGACATAATGACCATTAATTGTAAAGGATCTTATATGCAAAATTCCTTTAACGTTTAGTTGAATTTTCTTCTGAGGTTTCAGGATACGATTCTCTAATTGAGCAACTGTAAAACTATGTTATGTGCTGGCAGCAATGAATTTGTTGAAGTTTAGCAAAATGAAAATCTTTGTAAAGGGCATTCCTTTAATGATTCCAGTACCGTTTGTTTAATTCAAAATTTCTTGAAAAGTTTCAGAGTTGATGATAAAAATGTTTTCCCATAGGTTCCAATGTTAAATAAATACCGCGCTATCAGCCATGTTTTTTGTTAGATATGAACGAAATGAACATTAATTGTGAAGGATTTTCTATACAAAATTCCACTTTTCTTTTAATTTGCTTCAAGGGTTTTGGAGATGATCGATTTACGATTGTGCCATATGGACCAATGTTAGAGAACGTTCCACGCTGGCGACCATGTTTTTTGTTTTTTGCTATTTCAAATTTTGCAGTTGAAAAGTATAGGTTGTAATCAAAATATTACACTTAACGTGCGTCTTCATGCACCATATCATAAATATGGACGACTAATGAATGGTCTTTTAGATTTTCTGGTTTGCAGTTCATTTGCTCTAAAAAAAAAATTAGGATTCTTTTCTAATATAACCTACAATAATAATTGTTCCTGGACATGTAATAAAATGATTAAAGCACTCATTCTTTAGCGCGACAACATTTTTGTTCGTTTTGGCAACACTTTTTATCAAAGGTCATAATTCCCATGGGTACAAATTGTACATTCTCATTGCAGATCTTTTTCTGTTCTGTTACGAAAGACACTTCGTGAAAAAACTTCAAAACGGAACCATACCAAACAGTGATAGACTTATTTCTATTTTCAATGATAACTGCAGGTACATTAACTATATCCTTACTATTGACAATCCCCAGTTTTTAGATTATGTAGACATCATTTACACACAAGATCTGAAATTAAATAAAGCTAACAATGACTCAAAATACTGCCCTTTTCTGGATCTTACTATTATTTTTGACTCTGATAAAATAACTAAAATATATGAAAAATGGATGATTTGATTTCATTATTACTAATTTCCCTTTCCTTGACGGCGACATTCCTCTAGCTCCATCCTACGGGATGTATATTTCTAAACTAGTACGATTCGCATGGGTTTGTTCTTCTCTTGACGATTTTAATGAACTTAACCTTACTATCACAGCCAAACTTTTTTAAACAGTGTTACAGATTTCATAAGTTGTTGGACACTTAAAACAAGTTTTATAATGGATATGAACATTTGATATCTTAATATGGCGTTACCCGCAAACAGCTTATTATATCATGGGCATTTCTAATCCTCAGTTTTATGAAAATTTTGTTAAAAAATGCCAAAATCTGATTAAAGATCCAGAAAAGCTTGGACGTAACTTACATTCTTTACGTAATAGAGGATATCGAAAAGATACTCTGCTTGCATCCTAAAATTAGCTTTGAGATATAGTGACTTGAAAGTTTTACACCCATACTGGCCTCTCACTGATATTGCCGATGTGTACTGAAATATATGATGATTTATGACCAAACCCTTCGAGAAGTTTTGAGTTTGATTTTTCTTTCGTAGTGTAACAGTGTTATACCATCAGACTATGCTCCTTGAGTAAACTGGCTGTTAAGCGGCGAGCCTCCCTGAACCCGTTCAAAGTTACGTATTGCCATTTCCTCTCCTGTCAAGATTTAGGTCTTGGAGTAGGTAGTCTACCTGTGTTGGGTTTTATTCGCATGTTTATGATACTATAGGGAAACGGGACAGATAAAGGGGAGGTGTGGATACCCATAAAGCGGTTTAACCCTATCACTGGCTTTTGCTAGTGCCGGTGCCAAGTCCGGTTATCCCGAGTTTCAATCTAATTAAAATTAGATCTACCAATTGTTCCCTACAGTCACTCCATGGAAGATCTAACAACACCCCATTTTACCTCCCGTTTCGACTATTCATTCAAAATTCTCGGCTTTTATCATAAAGCTTAATGTCTTCAAAATCGTGTATACTGGATTCTAATTGGTTTATGTAAAAGGTAATAGAACTGAAAGTGAAATGAAATGTTGTTAAATCTACCATACAGTGACTGTAAATAAAAATTGATAGTCATGTTGTTTACGTTTGTCTTTTGTCTGGTTTGTGTTTTTCCTGTGTACATCCCTGCCAGATTGTGGCATGTGACTGTAATTTTCAGCCATTGTAATTGTTTCCTGTTATCCCCTCTTTAACAGGATGTTTTGAAAAAACCACAATTTGAAAAAGA
Organism: Modiolus philippinarum; assembly: GCA_002080025.1. Taxonomy (NCBI): domain Eukaryota; kingdom Metazoa; phylum Mollusca; class Bivalvia; order Mytilida; family Modiolidae; genus Modiolus; species Modiolus philippinarum. The sequence goes on from MJUU01070679.1 coordinate 89,224, forward strand.
TTATTGTACTGCATGCATTTTTCTCTTCGTTTTACTGTTATTCTATATCAATACAATATAAATCGTTGATTATTTCAATCGTTCATATTATAAACATTGAAATAGCAAAAACCGATTTTCTTTTTTTTCTGATAATCAGTTCCATTTGATGCACTTGAAAGTAAAATTTTATCGAAAATTTTTCATAATAGTGTAATTTAATAATCTTCAACGAGCAACAGTTTATACTTATTGACTGGTTATGAGGGAATAGCAAGTTTGTTGTCCCCGAGACCCTGACTATTGACTTAGGCGTAGCCGAGGTCAATAGTTATTGGTCAAGGGGACAACAAACTTGCTTTTCCCGAATAAACAGTCTATAAGTGTTTTATTATACCGAAAAACACAAGATTTACAACTTTTGAACCATTTCTCTCCTTGTTTTTCTAAATTCTGTATTCTTATTAAAACATACACAATTGCAATTATTTTCTTCAACAAAATTTTATCTGCTGCAAAGTGAATAGTGTTCACTGTAATTTGCATAACTAGTTTAGAGTTGTCACTTCGAAACAATGATTTCAGAGCATTTTCACTTTTATCCAATGGAATTCACAAATGAACAGTCTATAAATATTTTATTATACAAAAAAGAAAGAAAAACCAGAGGCTCCCAGGAGCCTGTATCGCTCACCTGGTTTTCAGTTGCCACAATCAAGGTAACAATTTAAGTTATACAGTTAATCTTCAGTTTCTCAAACTTTCGTACGTCCAACACCTCCAATATCTTGAACTGTTTTTAAAGTCTGATCATGTTTTATTATATTTCTTTGTTGGGATTTTTCGATAAAAAACGTTCTTGTTAAAGACCACTTTCGACACGTTTTGAAGTCGAAATGTCATTTGAAAATGGCAGTCAACAAACAATTTTCAACATCGATTTTGAAGTCGCAACATCAATATCTATTTGGAAATCAAATTTCTTTGAAATCAGAAAATGCTGAATTTTCCCGCCTTTTTGGAAGCCATTTTAAATATGACAGTCAACGAACAATTTTTAGCATCAGCTTTAAGTTGCGACATCAAGACCTATTTGGAAACCAAATGTCATTGAAATCGGACACTGTTGAATTTTCCCGCGTTTTTTGGCAGCCATTTTGAAAATGGCAGTCAACGAACAATTTTCAACATCGGTTTTGAAGTCGCAACATCAATATCTACTTGGAAACCAAATTTCATTGAAATCGGACAATGTTGAATTTTCCCGCCTTTTTTTGGCGGCCATTTTGAAAATGGCAGTCAAGGAACAATTTTCAACACCGGTTTTGAACTCGCAACATCAAGACCTATTTGGAAACCAAATGTC
>MJUU01070679.1:90723-108698 GCA_002080025.1 Modiolus philippinarum
AGTCGCCACAGCATGGCAAACATTTCATTAATTTACACTTAACCTTCATCTTCTATAGTTTTGGAAATAATAGATGAAAAATACGAAAATTAAAAAAATTCGGTGAAAAAAGGGCAATAACTCCTACAACGGTTTATGGATTTTCTTCAAAATTTCAGTGTGGGTAGATCTTGATATGCTGAACATTTTTGCAATTTACACTTGACCTCTATCTGTTACACTTTTTGAAATAAAAAATAATAAATGCACAAATTTTGAAAATTTTACGGAAAAAGGGCAATAACTCCAAGACGGGTTTTCAGATTTTCTTCAAAATTGCAGGGCAGGTAGATCTTGCTATGCTGATCACTTTTATCCCAGGTCAGATTTTTGATATCTGTAACGGTTTTCGAGTTATTTGCCAAAAACTGCAATTTACCCTTATGTTCTATTTTTAGCAACGGCGGCCATGTTGTTTGACCCTCGGCCTAATCGAACACAATTTTGAGAAGCCATACTCTGGTGATGATTCAGTCCAAGTTTGGTTACATTTGGCCCAGTGGTTTCAGAGGAGAAGATTTTTGAAATTGTTGACAGACAGACAGACAGACGGACGGACGACGGACGACGGACGCATAGCGATGGCAAAAGCTCACATGGCCTTTTAGGCCAGGTGAGCTAAAAAACTTAACATTCACAATTTTTAAATCATCTTTGAATTCTAGTTTTTTTTCTAAATTATGTATTCTTATTAACACATAAACAATTACATCTTTTCTCATCAACAAATTTTATTCTGCTGCAAAGTGAGTAGTGTTCACTGTAATTTGCAGAGCATTCTGAATAATCATCAGATTTTTTATCCAATAGAAAAGCAAGAAAAAAGTTCGGGAAAAATATTCATACTGCCAGTCAATAGTCTGAGAAACTATTGACCGGTAAATAGTTTCAAAATTGGAAAAAGTGAAAAATAGTAATTTTATTTTAGAAATTTTAGTAGTAATGTTCATATACTGAGGTATAATAATTCTTTCTATACAATCTTGCCGGAAATACTTCAAATAGATATATTCGTTTTGCTGATCTTGCTTAGTTTTTTTTTTTATAATTTTGTGTAATAAGTGCTGTTCCTAGCCATTTAAAGCATGCAATAAAGCGTAAAGGAATTTTTGTAAAGTAACACTGTAAAGTGTGGAAATTTCATGAGATGATAATTTCCGCTCTGTATTTTCGATCATGGAAAATTTGAGAAATTTCAACCATAGCGAATAGTTTGGTATTTTAAAGGAAGGGCATCTTCAAATCTTAGAAATAATCACGACGCGAAAAAAAATATATGAGAGTGCCATATGATGCAATGCTTACGCTTTGAATATTACGTTTTGACCCTGAGGCAATGTTTTGCAGTTTTTGAAAATGAGCATCATAGTCAAAACTCAACCTTTCATTCTTTTCTAGTTCTATAAACTTAAAAAGTTTCGTATTGATTTTGCTATTGTGACGTCTAAGAAGACATAAATGTCCACAAACTCCATGAAAAAGTAGGGCATTTTATGATTTTAGGTATGAGGTTATAGCATGTCTGCTCATAAGCACGATAAATAAAACCTTACTGTTTCTGGTCGTTTATCTACTGTCTCTAGCAGTTCTCAGCAAAGCTTGAAATTTATATTTTATTATCACGACTATTTACTAAAGAAATAGAAAAAGAAGGGAAACGGGGAATATGTCAAAGAGACAACGACCCAAAGGGGAGTAATAACAACTCAAAGCCACCATAAGATCTTCAATGAACGGCGAGGAAACCCCACACCCAACAGAAGGTCGGAGTCGACCCCTAAATAAAAAGTAATCAAGTTCAGCGAAATAAACATCATCCTAGACTCCCATAGACTTGAAGTAAACTAACCAGAAAACAGACAAGATACACAAAGGCTTTATAAATTTCCGGACCTAGGACAGGCGCAAACCTGCTGCGGCGGGGTTAAACTAGTGCCCAAACCTTCCCCCTAAAGCCAATGTGATAAATAAAAAAAACAAATCGTAACAGCAGTAAAATTCAGTTGGCAACAGGACTGAGTCAATTGTGAGAAATGAAACTAAAGAACTAAATATACGGACAAAACATGAAATCACAAGAGACTACTAGCAGTTTACAGACATGCCAGCTCCAGACCCATTACCAACTGACAAATTAAGTTATGTACCCTCAGTATACAGCTTCCACCATGAGGAGTTTAGCATAATGATATCATGCATTTACCGGAATACTGTACATAACCCGTGTCCATGTAATACTGATTTTAGAAATTTAGAATGTGTTTAGTTAAAATGCAAAGACCCTACCAAAAATCATAGTTAATACCAAAGAAAGCCATACGTAATGACTTGACGACAATACCGTAATTAAAGAATTTATAAGTTTGTTCGGCGAGTTTAAATATGTTTTACTCTTATGTAAAACATTACCGTAAAATAAGGGATGTGAAATACCAGCCTTGATTAGATGTTTACAAGTTGCATTGTATTGATGAACTTGCATTGTGTTTATGAAAGGATGTATTTTGTATTTAATAGCAGTCATTTTTCGGACTTAACAAATAAATAACCTTTATTAAGAACCTCTCATACCATATTCTTGAAGTTTGGATCAGTTGCTTTAAACTCGTAGGACAGATGACCCAAATGTTCTATATATTGATTATTTTCAATTTCTGCAATTCCTGCATGGCGGTCATCGGTACAAAATAATAAATTATTGTGAATGATATTTGATACACCATTTCCTCACAGTTTATTGAATTAAATAAATTTAAAGAAAATAAGCAAATAGTGTTAATTTATATGGTCAAGTGTTAAACTATTAAGTATCATTTACAGCCATGTTTTTTGAGGTTAGAATCAAATATTAAGCAAATACAGAAAATGACAGTAAATTAGTTCCTAAAGTAAATAAGGAAGGAAAAATTGAAGATTCTTTGCATAAAAATTTCAATGCGTTACTTATACATGTAAAGCATAGTTCAATTTCAAGTCGACAGTAACAGACAAGCTTATTATAGGTTGAAATATATATTGTATTTGTGCTAGCGTTGATATTTGTGATGAATATATTTTTGCAAATGCTAAATTATGACCAAGAAGTTCTCTAACAATAGTGTGCAGCAATAAATAACAGTAACTACTTGACATATTTTCTTGTCTGGTATATTTGCACATTTTGCAGGTGATTTATGTAATAAAAGATTTATAACGTAACAATAATTTAAAGCTGAAATGTTTTGAGAAAAGCTAATAATTTATAGTACTTCTATGATACTTGAGATACTTTTATAACTGAGTATATCACATTTTTTCATAAAATGAGGTTACAAAAACAAGCAATAAAAAAAATATTCAAGCTCTACTAGTACATTGCTTTATAGTTTAATATAAGTTCTGTTTTAGTTCTTGTAACCATTAGGCTGTCGTACTGCTGCGGGTCATGTTAAACAGTTTCCAATCTCTAGTCCGATCAAGTGAACGATTTTTGAAGCATTCAGTAATTATTAGAAGTAAACGTTAAAATGAATATTTTACAAATAGCTGCAACAATATCGATATAAGATTCTACAATAACCGAAAACAATAATAATTCAAGCTCAGGAGATATTTTAGCAATGAAATCAAAAATCTTACAAGAATTATACTTAAGGATGCAATAGATATAATGGCAGGTTAAAGCATAAGTTATCTTACACCAGGAGGCCACGGTGAAACATTTCTGTTTCTCCTGATACAGAATTACTGGAAGCGCAATGTGGTTTTAGTATCTCTTATTCAAACACCAATTTCTCATCTATTTAAAATCCCCGAAGAATGACTCGCCTTTATACATTTTTATGTAGGTATACAAGTTTGATATAATACATGAATCTTGTAATTAACCTATATAACATCAACTGACATTCAGAAAAACCATTGATTGAGATGCGGTTTTGATATTTTTATCCATTACCATAATGTATGATTTATACGAAATAACCCTGATACTGTTATCGGTTAATTAGTACAATGTTTTTCTTAATCTTTATTTTTGACGTTTTTGGTATATTTTTTTTCTTTTCATTATTAAATTTCATTAATCACATAACAAAAAAGCCTTATGAAAAGATGACAGAGAAACAATAATGTTACGTTTCTTATTATAAAATCTATTCGTATACGTCGTTAATTTTGATATTTCTACAGATGTATATATATTGTATGTGTAAGGATAGGACAGTTGCTCAGTTGGTACAACTTGTTTTCCAATCCATTTGCTATTTTTTCTTATAGAATAGTATTTAAGTAAAAGTAACAGTCATTTGTTTCATTACATATTAAACTTGTACATGTAATAAGGATTTATTCATTTTTGAACTTAGTATTTTTCGTACGTAAGAAAGAACCTAACCGTCAGTCTAAAATGAACCATCCAAAGACAACAGTAACATCGAAAAAACAACAAAGAAACAAAGACAGAACATGAGCACGGCACAGAAAAGGAAAATGAAGACACACACTTATACAAAAATACAAGATACCCAATAAAAAACCGTGGGTAAGATCATTTGCACCGTAGAGTAAGCATCTCCGTTTCTTATATGACATCCGCCGTTTTGAACATGTCAACTCCGCTAGTCAAGTCAAATCCGGTAGAGGAAAATCAAAGAGGCAAAGAGAAAGGTCTGTTGTCATCTGGGAAATAGATATCCCATAGCGGTCCACAAGATCGTGATGTCGGCCGTAAAACTTCTGTAGTGATGACTTCAAGTTGTGGGTAACATATCCTTGCTTAAGTAGCCTATTTGTAAGCAACCGAGCTCTATCAAGGTAGTCACTGTATCGACCACAGGATGTTGGGTAGCGAATGAGTTTGGAGATGTAAACTCAATACGCCGGTTCTTTTGGAATGTTGCTACAAAGAAAAGGGAAGTTGACTATTGGAAAAGTGAAGTCATCGCGTTTGTCATACAGCCTTTTCTGTAGTGTACCTCTGTTGTCAATTTCAAGATGAAGGCCGTTGTGGAAGTGTCTGTAGTAAAATAGAGGGTAGGTAAATTGTCCGCGCAACTCATATTGCAGTGCTAATGCTATTAAGTTTTTATTTTGCAAATGGTTTGAATATATTGAAAACGTTAATGTGATAAGAAGTTTGATTGTTATTTTTTTTAAACTTTACATTGACGAAATGTCTTATCATTTTTATAAATTTGTCAAGAAGCTACATGATAGGCCTGTTGAAATTTGTCTTTTAAATGAATTTGTCATATATGGTACATGATTTGTCTGCACAACTCCGAAATTTTTTCTGCTATTTTTTCTACATTTTGTAGATGTAACGGGTACTGAATACAGAGAAGGACAAACTTACCCTTCCGGAGCTTCAACATATATTTTTGCAGAGGAATCATAAGTAGGGGGCAAATGGGGGTCCCTTTCCCACAATGCCGCCAATATTTCTCAACTTTCCCATTCCACGGCTGGGATAATTTTATACAAATACTCTTAAACAACCTATCTTTTCCCGATTCACGGATATCTTTTTCAGCGTTTTCCGCTTCACAACCGATATCCTTTCCCGTTTCCCGTTCACTTAAGCAAACCAATCCCACTTTCCGCTTAATCCCCATAGAGACTCACACAAGGGACTTACAGACACAAATATCATTACTAAGAAACCGCACCCCAACCGGGCCCGGGGAATGTAATTTTGTATTTTTTTAAAATTACTTCTTTGTTAAAAAATACATCTGGTTAATAATAAAAAAGAATCTCCCATGAGCCTTTACTATCCGGACCATGGCTTACTTATTCAATCTAACAAACTTCTATCTTTATTCGAGTGTCTCAATCAATGTCAAGTAAAATGTAGTGTTATAACATGTTTCACTGGTGGTCATTTCAGATGAAGTACAGACCTGTAGAACACATTCATCTTAAAGAAGTCTTGCATTTTAAGCTCATGCGGATATATCTGATGTAAATATTCCTCAAATTGTTGATTATAGAGACTAAGAATCAGACGCTTCGGGGACTGAACTGAAATAAGACTGGCCGAATTGAAAAAACCTGGACCTCCTATGTGCATAGGAAAAGGTCAGCTAAAAGCAGCGCACGGTTAGTTCCCTTTAGAATCCTAAATTTTATGAAAAAAAAAATGATCTAAATTCGACTAAAATATTGTCGATAAAATTTCTAGCATCATTTTCAGTGTACTTCTTGTTTGACTCAATGTTGTCCAAAACAAATTCCTACCAACGTAAAGATTCATCTAGATTTTCCATTTGTACTGCTTACAAATTTATGTATCAGGTCAGAAATTACTGTTTTTAGTTTATTGTGTGGCAGAGTTGTATAAAGAGGTGAAAAACAAACGTTTAAATGCTATATCAGCAGTATTCGAGGAACAACTCGCGTATTTTCCGTGTAGATAAAATCAAATATTTGAAAGATACAAAATCATAACATTTAAATGAGCTGTGAAAGAAAATATAAAAACTGATTCATTTAAGGAACCAAATTATGATTTTTCAATCTGTTCAATATCTTGCAAACCAGGTTAATGCACGAGTTGATTTGTTTTTCGAATAACATTGATTCGAGCTTTGTCTAGTTATTAAGAGCCATTCTCTGTAAGAATCAAAGAATCTGCCATATGGTTGGAAAGTCGGGGTCTCAGATTTTGATGAAATTTTGTATATAAAGGACATATATAATCCTGACAACAAAATAAGTTTTGTTTTTCAATTTTGAGCAGTGATTGCTATGGTAACCTGCTATGCTATGCTCAAATATTGCTTCAAAAATGCTGTCAAAACGACCAAAACGAGTGAAATCTAAGTAAGCCGTTAAAGAAAATACGAATTAACTGGGTTTTATAACTATATCAGTGATTCGATAATGGGCCAATGTAACCTTTGAAACCAAAAGCAATGAAATGACTTGGGTCTAAATTTGGTTACCATGGCAACAAAAATCACTAAAAACGACAAATTCCGAAATATGGAAAAATGGCCAATTTTGCCCATTTTTAAGAGTTAATTACAAAAAATTGCGTCTATAGAAATTCATTAAAATTACTGAGCTTCCAGTTTAGTATATTATCTTTAAAGCATAAAAAACTAAAAATGGTGATATTCCGATTTTTAAAAATAAATAATTTTGAAATTTGCTGAGATAGTGATTTTCATATTTCTGTCAGAAAACCCCAAAATAACCATTCTTACCTGTATTTGAGTCCCTCTTTAGCAGATAGTATTGATATTGAGTTTATTGGTCCATTTAACATGAGAATGCTTAGCATATGCTAAATGACTTGGACATTCCATCTCAAGGTCATGAAACTCAAATTTCCAAGGTCAAATTTGTGTCAAAAACCGCTCGAAATCTGTATTTCGACTTGTATTTCAGCCCATCTTCGGATGATTGTAATGATGTTGGGTATCTGTTTATTTTAAGAGGAACATGCTTTTTATATCTTGGTATATGCTATATGATCTTGATATTCCATCTTAAGAGGAACATGCTTTTTATATTTATGTGTATGCTATATGACCTTGATGTTCCATCTCAAGGTCACAAAACTCAAATTTCCAAGGTCAAATTTGTATCAAAATCCGCTCGAAATCTGTATTTCGACTGTATTGCAGCCCATCTTCGCATGATTGTAATGATGTTGGTATCTGTTTATTTTAAGAGGAACATGCTTTTTATATTTTGGTATATGCTATATAACCTTGATATTCCATCTCAAGGTCACAAAACTCAAATTTCCAAGGTCAAATTTGTGTCAAAAACCGCTCGAAATCTGTATTTCAGCCCATCTTCGGTAGATTGTGATGATGTTGGGTATCTGTTTATTTTAAGAGGAACATGCTTTTTATATTTTGGTATATGCTATATGACCTTGATATTCCATCTCAGTGTCACGAAACTCAAATTTCAAAGGTCAAATTTGTGTTAAAAACCGCTCGAAATCTGTATTTCGACTGTTTTTCAGTCCATCTTCCGTAGATTGTAATGATGTTAGGTATCTGTTTATTTTAAGACGAACATGCTTTTTATATTTTGGTGTATGCTTTATGACCTTGATATTGCATCCCAAGGTCATGAAACTCGCAGTTTCAAGGTTTTAGCCACAAATATTCTCATTTCATACTATTTTCTCGGGATCGATATTGAATATGCCAGGAATAACCTTCTGGTGACATTACGTTAGCAGCCAACAACCATACGGATGTTTGACCTTGAACTCTGAATGTCAAAAGATAATCACCAATGCCATTATTTATTCATAAGATCAAATATTGCTACAATATTAATATTCTTGTTTTATGTTTTTTTTTTCGTTTGGCACATGTACATACTTTAGATATACTCTGGTGTATAAGATTACTGTACAGTGGCATTGTTCTGACCAGCATTTGTTGTTTATAGCCTTACGGAAAGATCAAAAACAGAATTGAATGCTTCAAAAGCTGCCATTTGCTCAACCCAAACCCAATAGTAACTTTTACAGAAACTTTAACCTTAGTTCTTCCAGCTATATGTTGTGATTGTCCACTAGCTTAAGACTCTAGTTGCTTTTTTCGGGCAACGGATGACATTGATTGTAAGAGTATTTTGCAAGTTTTATTAATTTTTGTTGACAATCCCTCATCCATAACGATGTAGCGTTATTCGACAAGTAGCAAAGAATTCCACTCACACCGATGCTAGGGGTTGTCTTGAACTTACTATGAGGTATGAGCAAAGTTCATTGTTGAAGGCTTCGTGATGACTTCAAGATGAAGAACAACAATAAAAGCATTGTCCCCTTGCTTGATTTTACCATGTTTTCGTAGAGACTTTGTATCATGTGGATTTACTCAGTGTTATCCCCAGGATTTTTCAATAGAGTAGGGGTAAATATTTAGCTTGGCGCAAGGTGACGCTTTGACGTAATAGCTTTTGTCATTTATAACAGTTTTAGTTACTTATTAATGATAGTTTTATATAATTTTACATAAAATACAGAAGCATTATGATTAAACTGTTTTTATAAAATGGTTATTCAGCATGTGTACCTAGCTAGAAATACAGCACCAAGTAAAATATCTGCCTGGAAAGCATTGGGGTAAAAATTATCGCGTAGGGTTAATGATGAAAGCATCGGGGTCAAGAATTATAGCATCAAGGTACCCCGACTCTAAAAGGGCCTGGGGAGAACACTGATTTACTCCGCATCCTTTCGTTGTTTATTCTATTAACATTTTAATTTAGGGTCATATCCCAGCTTCTATAGTGGTTGGTGGAAGATATTTGTTCAGGGAATGCATATTATGTGGTACTCATTATCTGTACCAAAATTAGGTTCACTGACCTACTTTTTTTACATCAATGAAAAAATAAAATCGCACTAAATTGGTTTTAATACATGTTTAGTTTGCTTTAAATATTGTTTATTGATCATGTGGGGCTTTAATGAGATTCACATCTCTATTATACAGCAACACTTTATATTAGACTAGTTCATAAGTATGGACCCACATATTCATTTATTTTTGTCAAAATCAATAATTCAGCAACTAAAATTCATAGAGGATTTCTTTTTAGTAGATAGATCTTGCGGGGTGTAGCCAATATAATTCCAGAATTATGTCACCTTTACATATATTTTCAGCTGGAAGGACTAAGGTTAAAGTTTCTGCTAAGGTCACTATTGGACTTGGGTTGAGCCAATGGCAGCTTTTGAAGCATTCGATTCTGTTTTTGATCTTACATCAGAGTATATTTAAAGTATGTACATGTCTACCTGTATTGGGTTTTATTCGCATGTTTATGATACTATAGAGAAACGGGGTAGAGAAAGGGGAGGTTTGGGTACCCATAAACCGGTTTAACCCTACCACTTGCTTTTTCTAGTGCCGGTACCAAGTCCGGCTATCCCGAGTTCCTATCGTTATTTATGTTTGTCTCTTGTTATTGTTTTTCTGGTGCAGTTTGCGTGTGAATTGTGGCATGTTATTGTAGTTCTTGGCCATTGTAGGTGTTTGCTGTTATCCTGTTTTGTGCCAAACGAAAAAAAACATAAAACAAGAATATTAATGTTGTAGCAATATTTGATCTTATGGATAAATAATGGCCTCGATTATCTTTTGACATTCAGAGTTAAAGGTAAAACATCCGTATGGTTGTTGGCTGCTAACGTAATGTCACCAGAAGGTTATTCCTGGCATATTCAATATCGATCCCGAGAAAATAGTATGAAATGAGAATATTTGTGGCCAAAACCTTGAAACTTCGAGTTTCATGACCTTGGGATGCAATGTCAAGGCCATTAAGCATATACCAAGATATAAAAAGCATGTTCATCTTAAAACAAACAAATACCCACCATCATTTCAATCTACTGAAGATGGACTGAAATACAAGTCGAAATACAGATTTTGAGCGGTTTTTGACAAAAATTTCGAGACCTTGAGATGGAATATCAAGGTCATAAAGCATACACGAAAATATAAAAAGCATTTTCTTCTTAAAATAAACAGATATCCAACATCATTACAATCTACCGAAGATGGGCTGAGATACAAGTCGAATTACAGATTTCGAGCGGATTTTGACACAAATTTGACCTTGGAAATTTGAGTTTCGTGACCTTGAGATGGAATATTAAGGTCATATAGCATACACCAAAATATAAAAAGCATGTTCTTCTTAAAATAAACAGATACCGAACATCATTACAATCTACCGAAGATGGGCTGAAATACAAGTCGAAATACAGATGTTTTGGACACAAATGTGCCCTAGGAAATTTTAGTTTTGTGACCTTTGGATGGTATATCAAGGTCATATAGTATATACCAAGATATAAAAAGCATGTTCCTCTAAAAATAAACAGATATCCAACATCATTACAATCTACCGAAGATGGGCTGAAATACAAGTCGAAATACAGATTTCGAGCGGTTTTTGACACAAATTTGACCTTGGAAATTTGAGTTTCGTGACCTTGAGATAGAATGTCAAGGTCATTAAGCATATGCTAAGTATTCTCAATTCAAAATGGACCAATAAACTCAATATCAATACCTTTTCCTGAAGAGGGACTGAAATACAAGTAAGAATGGTTATTTTGGGGTTTTTGACAGAAATCTAAAAATCACTATCTATTTTTTAAAATCGGAATATCACCATTTTTATTTTTTGATATTTTAAAGACAATATACTCAACTGGAAGTTCAGTAAGTTTAATGAATTTCTATAGACGCAAATTTTTGTAATTAACACTTAAAAATGGGCAAAATTTGCCATTTTTCCATTTTTTGGAAATTGGTTTTTAGTGATTTTTGTTGCCATGGTAACCAAATTTAGACTTGAGTCATGTCATTGCTTTTTGTTTCAAAGGTTACATTGGACCATTATCTAATCCCTGATATGGTAATAAAACCCCACTTAATTCGTATTTTCTTTTAGAGATTACTTAAATTTTACTCGTTTTGGCCATTTTGACAGCATTTTTGAAGCCATATTTGGGCAAGACTGGTTACCATAGCAACCACTGCTCAAAATGCAAAAACCAAATTTATTTTGTTGTCAGGATTACATTTGACCTTTATATACAAAATTTCATCAAAATCTGAGACCCCACCTTTCCAAGTGTTTTTGGTGCTTACAGAGAATGGCTCAATATTCTTCTTTTCAAAATGGAAGGCAAAACGCCTTTTTCTTATATACTGTTTTTGTTTTAGATTAATAGGATATTTTGTGAGATTTTCTGCAATATTCACAGCTAAAATATTTATGTTTGCAATAATCTGTTCATTTTGTAATCCTTGATCTGGTGGGTTTTGTCAGAATCATACATGCTGCAAATAATTTGTTATTTTATAATTTAGTTTTTTAAGGGACCATCATCATTTAAACATTTGAATTTGTAGTGGGTATCAGAAACTGTACAAATGCCCAAATATTCAACGGTACATCACTGGATATGCGAAACGTTCTACAAAACCATTTTACAAGCCAAGTTACAAGTTTTACCTCCATCTTGGCTGTTGTAAAAGAAGTCTGTGTAAATGCAATGTGGATATTGAAAAACGAAAAAATCTGCTTGACATCTTAAACTCTATATCATTATAACATTAAAACTTTTGACTTCTTTACCCTATTTACTAGCAATACTCATGAACAGAAATCTCTGATAAAATATTTCATTTATTGATATTTCTCCCATTACAGAATTGAAAGAAGATATAAGTACATTGTTATAAGAAGAGAATCTGTATACTTTATAAAATACGACTCTGAATCGGAGAAACATATAGAGGAACAAGTGATTAAAGTATTCCAGTTTATGATCGACAATATATCTGTTCAGTTTGGAGGACTTAATTTTCAACAGCCTATCGGTATTTTGTCCCTTTACAACCCTCGCTTCCCTTTCCAAAGTTCTAACAGCGCCAGTATATGGAACTTATTCGCTACTCAAGGACCTGTAGTCGATAAAATGACTTCCTTGTTTAGCTCGCTTGTTCACAAATTGGATATTTACACAAGGGTATGTTACAAATAACTTGAAATCACCACTGCAGAAGGTTTACGGTCGACATCACGATGTTATCGGCCGCTATGAGATATCTGTTTACCAAATGATAACAAATCTTTCCCTTTAGCAGCTCATTTTTTTTCTTCGACAGGGTTTGACTTCATTACCGGAACTGACATGTTCAAAACGGTGGGTGTCTTATAAGAAAGAGATGCTTATATGTACTCTACCGGTGCAACGGATATAACCCAGATTTTTTTTATTTGGTTCGTGATATTATCTGCATATGGTCCCTATTTGTCTTTTCTGTGCCATTTTTATGTGATATTTTACGAAAGGATATGGAGTAAACGAACATGAGACAATAACACATATTTTAACTCCAACTGCAATACTTTTAATGAGCTGTGATATCTTTGTTGTAATGGCCTTTTCGATATTCTTTTTTGGACTGACAGTTCGGTTCTCAGTAACCTTCCTATTATTCTAATCATAAATACCTCGCTTGTGTTTTGTAACAGTAGATAAAAAAAATCTTCATATTTGGTAGGTTTGTACTTAAAATTACTTACGTAATCATGGAAAAGCAGAAATGTTGAAGACCGTACGGTGACCCCTAGATGCTTTGTTTTGGGTCGTAAGAACCCGGATATGGGATGTTGTCTCCTTGCCGTTTACCCCATTTCCTTTCTTTTTCATATAGTCATACAAAAACCATTTTAACCGTTTTCGACACATAAAATTAGAATGTGACATGCCACCTAGTACGCCAGATAATTTTTGATACAATCGAATTTTCACAGTTTGGATATTGCATATACATTAAAGAAGAAAAGATAACAGTAAAAACCTGTACATTACAAAGGATAACAGTAAACACCTACAATGGCCGAAAATTTTAATCACATGCAACAATTCACAAGCAAACTGCACTAGAAAAACACTAATGAAGACAAGAGACAATCATAAATAACGACAGGAACTCGGGATAGCCGAACTTGGTACCGGCACTGGCAAATGCTACCAGTAGGGTTAAACCGGTTAATGGGTACCAAAACTTCCCTTTTCTGTATCCCGTTTCCCAAATAGTATAGTAAACATACGAATAAAACCCAATACAGGTAGACTAGTAACTCTGTGACCACTATCTTGAAAAAGAAAAATATATGACAAAACGTAATCAAGAAAGATGGGTCAAAGAGTACTCGCCGCTGAACTGCCGGCTAGCTAAGGGAACCTAGTCTGCTGACAAAACACTGTCGCACTAAGGACGAAAAATCCAGTATATGTGTAAAATCTTCAGCTTAAGGTCACTGGATTCCAAAGCCAGTTTAATGGATTTGAGTAGAATATCCGGTTGATATCCACTATAACGTAAAGAATGTAAGTTTCGTCCCAGTTTTTCCGGATTTTTTTTATCAGTTTCTGACATTTTTAACAACATTTCCATAAAATATAGGATAAGAAATGTCATTTGCAATAAGCTGTTTGCGAGTCATGTCATATTTAGATATCAAATGTTCATATCTGCTGTAAATCATCTTAAAAGTAATTAAATAATTTATGAAATATGTAATCTTGTTGTAAAAGTTTGGAAGTGAGATTAAGGTTACGCTCATTTGAATCAAGAGTAGAAAAAACGCGAGGGAATCGTACTAGTTGAGATATGTACACCCAGAAAGATGGAGCTAGGGGAACGTTGCCGTCAGGAAAGCAGAAATTAGTAATAATGAAATCAAAATCATCCCTTTTATCATAAATTTTAGTTTTTATTTTCCTAGAGTCAATAATGATACTTAGATACAGAAAAGGGTAGTATTTATAATCATTGTTTGCTTTAATAAGTTTCAGTTGTTGAGGGTAAATGATGTCGACATAATTTAAAAACTGGGGAGTGTTTTTAATTCAATCAACACAAAGTAAAAAAAAACATGTAATATATTAGAATAGAAATGAATAAAATATGACAAAGTATTTGATAACTGGATTTTGTGATAGTTTTTGACACATTAAATGAATGGTTACTTATGCCGTGCAGTTACAATATAATATTTCAAAAATACATTCCAAGAAGGCATGTAATTGAATAACCTTATCATTTAGATAAAATACAAAATCTAGTGAAATAGTACTTCTTACCAAAAATGAGCATCCAAAGTAATCGACATATAAACCACATATTGCGTGTCCTGAAAAATCAAATGTTTTAACTGCAATCGATTTATTTAAATATTGCAATAAAATGTATCAATGTAGTAAACGTAATCTTTAAAGAACTTCTTGATTTTAAAAAATATATGCATGAAACATGCAAACACATAGAACTACGTTTCGCTTTGTTTATTTTGTCTCTGTCCTTTCCGTACATGTAGCTGTAATTATTGATTCTCTTATGTAATTTATTTCTTTTTTATTTTAAATGCGAAATTGCTTAAAATTATGACAACATTTGTAAACTTTGCGAATTTAATTTTAAATTTTATTTTATTTTTATTTTTTGAATTGATATTCAGTTTTGTGTTCAATGTGAGGATTGTTAAACAGTGGTAACTTATATAAAGGACTTAGATAAGTGAATTTTCTTTTATTAATGTCTTTCCGGTACATCGGAAAGACATTATTGGGATACCAAAATTGTTTTCTTTTTTTTCTTCTTTTCACAGAGGTGTCTAAGTGGGTAAGTGTAGGTCGATGAAATTTGGTGGTGTTTTGTAGTTGTTGTTGAAGTTGTGATTGTAACCGTCTTGGATCGTTTCGTTATTAGGGGAGGGGGTTATTTTAGAAAACGCCCTAAAAATGTTTTGTGATATTATTCGGAAATGGTAATAAATAGGTAGTTAATTGTAATAGGGAAAATGTTTGGTAGGTTATGACAGATATTTTGTTCATTTGGATGAATGTTGGTGGATGGACCGTTTTCATGATAAGGGTTTGCAAAGTTTTGTTACTTTTTTTGGAGCAATTATTTGGAGAAATTTCAGAATGTGTAAGGCATAGGTATTTGGTACCTATATCATTGTATTTAGTTAATATGTTTTACATTTAAAAATGTAGGGGTCAAAGGTTATTGGTCACTGTAAAATAAAATATCCTGAGCTACTGTTTGAAATGATAAATAATCTGCTTGTCAGATTATCTAAATTGTGGATTCATGCTGACAAGGTAATAACTTGATCAGCTGGTTGTCAAAAATGATATTTAGCAGACGACATAAGTAAAGCATGTGCAAACTTTATTGTTCCAGATCTTGATTGACATACAATAATTACATATAAATTACAGAAAAAAAATAGGAAAACTACTGAAAACAAGATATTTATGGGCTTTCCCCTTTTCTGTATTTCTTCTGATTATTATTATTATTCTTTTCTGCCTCATTTTCAGAAAATTGGCTAGACATATCCTTCTGATATTTTGGAACAATAGGGACCATGTCTAGTTGATAAGAAATAGCGAACGGCCGAAAATCTTTTTCCTGTTCACGAATTTTCGCCCAAAGTCCGAAAAACGCTGTTATGGGATAAACTCGGAAACCATAAGAGATAGTTGTTAAAGTGTAATGACAAAAAAATGTTTGATAGGTTATGGCGGAAATTCGTTACATTGTGCACAAACTCTGTGATGATCCTTTCAGGAGTTATGCCCCCTTAAAGTTTTGTCATTATTTGGCATATGGTAAGACACTGGAACCTGAGATCTTCTCCAATGAACTTAGATAATGTGTGTTACATCTAAAAATACTCAGTTCAAAGGCCATCGGTCACTATAAAAGGGATTTGCAAAGCATTGTGTCAGTCATAAAAATAAACTATCTCTACCGTACCAGATTTGATTAATAGTCGAGGTTGTCAGTGTTAACAGACAAATTTATCAAATGGTATTTGTTTATCATACACGATACACATTATATGTCATTTTAGTTAGTCAGCAAGTGTTCTATGTAATTTGAATAACAACATTGTTGTATAGAAAGACAAATGCGTCTGTATGTTTTTACATCATCCATTTAAAAAATTTTAAAAAAATATTTGCATTTAATAAAAACTGCTATTAGAGAGATCAGAGGCAGACAGTTGACCAATTTATTTACACGGGGGGGNGGGGTCACTTCAGGTGAAATTGGGTACAGGCCTGCCGCTGAAATTTTGAAAATATCTCCCTTTCATATAGTTCCCCCAATAAAATATTGACCCATTCATATAGTAAATTTCAAAAATAGCCAACCCAACTGTATAGTAAAAATGTGTAATTGGAGTAAGAAAACCATTAATCTCACAGCAGGAATATTCTTAAACACCAAATAATGATAAATAATTGATAAATTACAACAGCCAGTAGAGATTCTGGTCATTTGTGGTTAATTTACGACCCATTGATATATGTGATGTCAAAAATTACTACCCATTCATATAGTTGACAACTGCAAAAACAGGCACATCTGTATATACCTCTATATAGGAAGTGACCCTCCCCTGTGTGTATTTATCTTATAGCAGCTTTTACCAAGTAACAATTCCACAAATTTACCTTTGTCAAAGTTACTTAGGGAAAAACAGATATTTTAGGAATACAGAATAAGTTATGCTGAATTAATTTAACAATAAACTTCATCAAATGCTTGGCATTTGTAGAAGAGTACCTTACAACTTAACCATGAACTTTACCCTTTGCTTGTAGTTATATTAAATATTCCCTCATGCGTATTGCTTATTTTCGTGTAGTCCCATTTTCTCCCCAATATATTAAGTCTTTAATTTTGAATTTAATGCATAATGAAAATACTTGTATTCCATTTTATTTGTATCCAATAATCCTTACGAAGACCAGCCATTGGGTTCCCAATATCACATGACAGTTTAAGGCTATATTATACCATCACTTAAAATTTTAAATCTGTTATCACTCTTCATTTCTTACAAATAATGAAATATTTTGACAACACATTTGTTTATATCACACTTTAATCATGCCATTATCTTTGTGATGACATTAATTTAGAAAGCAGACTTGATTTTAATTGTTGTTAGAAGAAATATGAAGCCATGCATGTGACAGTTTTCGGTACATCTTTTTTTTTTAGAAAAAATACAATTTCTCATATGAATGCACTATCATTCTTTCAAATTTTGGCTTTTTAATTTTTTTGTTATTCAAAATTGTTTTTCTGACCACCTGTTTATTGTGCCCACGTCTCATGATTTTATTATGCCAAGTTTTCTTACCATTGGCTCGATGAGTGCCCTGTGGTTGTTTAAATGTTGTGATCGTCCTCTACTAGTCTTTTTGTCGGGAAATTAATGAGAGCGATTGTAAGAACACTTTGCCAGTTAAGTTTATGTTTGCTGACGATCCCGCATCGATGGATCAAAGGATAAAAAGACATGGATGTAACGTTGCTCAGCAATTAGCAATGAATACCGCTCAAACTGGTGCTAGGGGC
>MJUU01070681.1:0-12330 GCA_002080025.1 Modiolus philippinarum
TCTGGACCCCAGGAATCGAGGAAATCAACCTATCAATATCTATTTTCTTGGGACTCTAGGAATCGAGGAAATCAACCTAACAATATCTATTTTCTCTGGACCCCAGGAATCGAGGAGATCAACCTATCAATATCTATTTTCTCTGGACCCTAGAAATCGAGGAAATCAACCTAACAATATTTATTTTCTCTGGACCCCAGAAATCGAGGAAATCAACCTAACAATATCTATTTTCTCTGGACCCCAGAAATCCAGGAAATCAACCTATCAATATCTATTTTATCTGGACCCCAGGAATCGAGGAAATCAACCTATCAATATCTATTTTCCCTGAACCCCAGGAATCGAGGAAATAAACCTATCAATATCTATTTTCTCGGGACTCTAGGAATCGAGAATATCAACCTATCAATATCTATTTTATCAGGACTCTAGGAATTGAGAGCATCAACCTATTAATATCTACATGTATGTATAGTAAATATTCTAACAGGTAACAGAACATTACATCAAACATTCAAAATGCTAAATCTTGGGAGCAATTCTCTTGAACACAGTTCGCACCTAACACAACATACAAGTCATTTTATTCTTTCTCATATAAAACTTAACAACTATACAATGTAAATTGACAAAAAATTTACAACTTGATCTCATTCATCATGCACATTAGTTTATTCTTTGCTGGGACACTTGCAATGTCAATCTTATGACTATCTCCAATGGATTAGTGGTTTACCATTTCTATGCGTCTTCAAAATTCTGTGACGATTCTCAGGACACTCTTATTTGATTCTGTAAGTTGATTAGATTGTCTTTCTTATCACCTTTCCATACACATCTGAAATGAAAATTAGAGTAGACAATCATTAAATAATGGATGATGACCACAACATTTTCCTTGTTATCCATGGTGATAAAATATTCAATTTTTACTATGTTGAAAACAAATTACAAGGATAAAATGAGAACTGCCTTATTATAAGAGGTAAAAGTACAAAAGTCCCCTCTCCTACATGAATGATTTTGTTGACCACTTGGATTATGCAGAAGTGGTCAACCATAAGCCAAATACAGCTACGTAATTAAAGAATTGCAATGGACAAATCTTGACAATTCAGATTATCAAAAGTTGAAATCGGCTAAAAACAGACTTGCCTACTTCTCTTGGTCAAAATTAGTAAGTTACTTGATCAAAAATCGTAATCTGAGATGACAAATAGTAAGTCCCTTTTTAATGTAAAAAAATGTGTTTCAATACAGAAACTTCACTCTTCAGTGAAATTACACAATACTCCGTCCAAGAATACTTTTTTCCTCAGATGGAAACCTAGAATTCTGGTCTTGAAGATCATTTTTACATTCTTTTTATTAAATGGAAATGTCGATTTTAACAATAATTTATGGAACTGCAATGAAATCACGGACTGGAACTGAAAAATTTCCAGAAAAGCCGCAAATTGACCAAATCGTAAGGAAATGGTGCACCATCGTAAGGGCGTAAGATGACTTTGAAAATAGTAAGCCTTACGCCAAAATCGTAAGGGTAGGCAAGTCTGTAAAAATCAGAGGGAAATCATCACTTATTATTTTTAATCCTACTCTGTATGCTTTACTCTGTACATCAAGCTAATATTGTGGTGCTCCTAAAGAGGAGGGACATTCCCAAAACAAACAAACTTTAACTAAGGGCTGTTCGATTTACCTCACCATACGTAGATTCTCTATAGATTCTTCAAATTCTTGAGATTTCTTCACAGCAACTCTAATTATCTGTAAAATAAATCAAATAATATCAGTAACAAAAATATTAATGGTTTACCTACTGCTTAATTACCAATAGTTTGATAATTATCTAGACAAGAATAATAAGCTACCTAAATGTTGTTAAACCATGATGTTCTTACTGTCGGTGAATAATTTCTCCAGTAGTCACACAGGGATAAAATACAAAATAAACTGTTGACACAGAATACATGTATGTCATTGAAATCGGACAATGTTGAATTTTCCTGCCTTTTTGGCAGCCATTTTGAAAATGGCGGTCAATGAACAATTTTCAACACCGGTTTTGAAGTCTCCACAGCATGGAAAACATTTCATCAGTTTACACTTGACCTTCATCTTCTATAGTTAAAGGAATAAAAGATGAAAAATACGAAAATGTAAAAAATTCGGTGAAAAAAGGGCAATAACTCCTACAAGGGTTTATGGATTTTCTTCAAAATTTCGAGGTGGGTAGACCTTGATATGGTGAACATTTTTGCAATTTACACTTGACCTCTATCTGTTACACTTTTTGAAATAAAAAATAAAAAATGCAAAAATTTCGAAAATTTAACGGAAAAAGGGCTATAACTTTCAGATTTTCTTCCAAAATTGCAGGGCAGGTAGATCTTGCCATGCTGATCATTTTTAACCCCATGTCAGATTTTTGATATCTGTAACGGTTTTCGAGTTATTGGTCAAAAACTGCAATTTACCCCCATGTTCTATTTTTAGCAACGGCGGCCATGTTGTTTGACCTACCGCCTAATCGAACACAATTTTGAGAAGCCATACTCTGGTGATGATTCAGGCCAAGTTTGGTTACATTTGGCCTAGTGGTTTCAGAGGAGAAGATTTTTGAAATTGTTGACAGATGGACGACGGACGCATAGTGATGGCAAAAGCTCACATGGCCTTTTAGGCCAGGTGAGCTAAAAAGTACAAAATTTTAAAGTCAGTGCAGTGTGACTGTGGGGGCATAGACTTAAAATGCAACAAAAACTGCCCTTTACTGATGCTAATGCGACTACATACCAAATATTAAGGGTATTTCATGACTGGCTGATGTTAAACAGAACTAAGATAAAACTTGAACAATTGATAAAAGGTGCAAAATTTCAAACTCAGTGAAACGTGACTGTTGGAAAAGGGGGGGGGGGTCCATAGACAAAAAATGCCAATGAAACTGATCTGTATTGATGCTAATACAACTGCATACTAAATATCAATGGGTAACTATGATTGGCTGGTCTTAAACAGACCCAAGAAAGAATTTAAACAATTGTTGACGACTCCAATATCCGCTGTTGGAATCACCATTCCAAAGTCTTGCCTTTTTCGACTTTTGTCAAAGGCTCCACAAAAATGATACTACATTGGAGTTATTTATGCAACACAAAGGGTGGAGAGATATTATATTCATATTGGACCGAAAATCATGTGATAACTTGATATGCAAATTTTTTAGGTAAACACTTCCCGAAAATTGAACTTTCAATTTAGAGGAAGCATACCAACACAACCCCACCCTTGCTAAAGGTTTACACTGAATTATGTTGGTTTTGGTATGATGTTTTGTTATAAACATACAATAGTTCTTTCACAATACAGTATTGCGAGTCCATATTACCAAGTTCAACAATCCATATTTTCACTAAGAATGCATAAAACCAAAAACTCAAAATCTTTATCACATGCATATTCATGTATGTCAAAATCATCTGTAAAATAGCAACTTCCTATCAGAAAAACTTTAGCAAGAGACATGGCTTAAAAGACAAAACCAGACCTCCCACTTCCATTCCAGTAGACATGAAAATTATTACAGGTAAAAAGCTTTTTAATTCAGTGTGTATGTATGAAGAATTTCTCTAATTTCTAGCAAATTTAACCAATGCCTGACAGGTGTGATAAAAATATTTCTCGTGAGAACAACTGGCTTGAAATTTCCCGCCAAATTTATTCGGAACAGAATTCTCGGAGTTTTACATTATGTCATTAGAGAAACATTTTCTACAACTTAAACACGTTAATTATGAAATTTCTCACATCTTGTTAAATAAATTTTCAAATGTTTAAAAACTTGGCAAGCCTCGTTTTCAAACATTTGCAAAATTCATTTAACTCGATGTGAGAAATTTCATAATCAACTTAGTTCTCGTTGTAGAAACTATATATAATACATACGTCATCTGGAATGTTAGCCAGTTTGGCAGCATTGAAGCCATAACTCTTTGGACATGCCCCCTTTGTAAATTTATACAAGAAAGTAATAGTTTCTTGTGAAGGATCTTCGTCTTCATTTTCCACCATACAAGCCTGAAAAAAATTTAAATACTTATAGAATGATTCAATCCAGGCCAAAGACATTTTTATGTTGATAATTGTCTACATGTCCTCAGCTTACATGACTTTGTAGAGTTGGTAATTTTTATCAAAGTTTTAATTGCTCTTTTCAAACACAAAGTTACACATAGTTTCTCCTTTAGGTGGCAGTGAGTTAAAAAATATTTCTTCTCTCAAGATAGTAAAATATCAATTTTCAACATGCAAGGTTTAGCGAGGGTGTTCAAATAAAAAAATTTACTATCTATACTATCTAGAGTGAAGAAATATTTTGAACTCGCTGACTAGATGAATTTTTTCTCCCATGATATGCATGTAAAATGTGAAAAATCTAAAATGGAGGGAAATCTCTCAGGCAAATTCAATCAAAGCCCGTTGGTTTATTCTACTGAAGCACGCAGTCATGTATGTAACAGAGGCATGGGTCTGATTATTTAAAGGAAGATAGTGAGTTATCATTAAATTGCCAAATACACTTTAAACCTATATGACCTTTAACCGAAGCAAATTTATTTCTAAAATATAAGGCAGCACCCTGAATCAATATGGTAAGTGCAAATATAAGTATGTGTAGGCTCAATACAGGTATGGACTCAGTGAAAGTGTGCCCACAATGACATTATAAATTCCTCAAGAAATAACTTTTCATAAGGGTTCAAATAAAAATATTCTGTCCAAATCAGACAAAAATATAACCTCATGCAATTATTCAAGTGGTATACAACAACCTTTGATCAAAATTCATGCAGCTATTTAAGAGGACATGTGCTGACAAGGTACCTCCCCTTCTTTCAAAGAAATATTTCATGCAGCTATTTAAGAGGACGTGTTTTATCAAGGTACCTCCCCCTTTTTTCAAACAAATATTTCAAGTTGAATTATCTCCCTTTCAAAATTTCGAGCAGCAACCAAATAATACAACTGTGTATTCCAAGCTGTAGTTTAAGGTAGATCGGTAGTCTTCCGCCATTTTGAATTTGTTATTTATACTGTTATGGTATTATTTGCTTTTTAAATATGCAAATATTTTTATTTGTAATGTATCCATAAATATTATATCAGTGACACAAAAAGCAAAGGATCTTCAATCACTTAATTTAACATGTATTTATCTAATTGGATGATGTTTGGTAATTTGATAATTAAATAGTTTGGAAGAGGATATTTGAAAAAGGGAGATAATCTGATAAAAATATTTTACATAGATATCACTATGAAAATTCTCATTTTTCAAATATATGGAAAACAAAGTCGGTGACCCCCATTTTTCTTTAAATGTTTTGATAGTATGTTCAAAGGGCTAACATATGAGTAAAATAGAAAGAAATCTATGGAATAGTTTTAATGAAAATAACTAAATACCTGTTTTTCCCTATATATTCATTAGAAATATTTGATTATTTTGATATCAGTTATTTTAAAAACAAGCATGGTGACCCTTCTTTTTTATTTTTTTGTTTCAATTCTCATATAATAAGGAAACTTTCCTGAGAAAATGAAGAAAATCTATGAAAAAAAATTTTGGACTACCCATCTACCTTAAGAGGACATGCATTAACAAGGTATTACTCAAATTTATTGAACAGGTTGGGCGTGGCTTAATTTTCTCTGTCTTGTAGGTAAGATTAAAACGAATAATCCCGATATAATTGACCCGTGAATAGTCAGGTCAATCTAACAGAGTAATAGTTTCCCTCTTTTTTTCCAGAAAATATTCTAAGTTTACTTATCTCACCTTAAAAATTTTGCACACATCTTATGGTAGCATACTACAACTGTTCGAGATTGGTCAAATGAGCTTTATTTCCATGTATGTTATGAATGTTATGAATTTCTAATTTCTAAAAGTATTTTTTTCTCTATGAGAACGTTGACATACAAAATCTCGAACTAAGTGATTGGTGGGACATCCTTCCATAGGTCACCAAGAAATTATCTTAGCCAATCTTATCATATTATATTTACCATGTGACCTAATCTAATATTCGGGTCATGTGAGAACTCCTCCACCAATGAATGATAATGAGTAGAGAATAACGTCCTACAGATAATATTTCTTGACAGTTCCTGTACCACTGAGCAGGCAATGGCTGTTCCATCATATGTAGCTGTCCCTCGACCTGTGTAGAGACCAAACACTCAATTACAAAAATACCGAAGTTTACTGTTAATTTTGTATCTGCATTGTGCATTTTGACAACTTATGTCTTCTCTGTGCAGATCAAACAAAATGTTTGGAAATCCATACACAGAAATATGTGTAAAAGCTGATAGAGAACAAATTACCAATATGATCTAAATAGTAAAGCCAAAATAAGCTAAGGACGGGAGATACTCCTTAGTTTTGAACAAATTTTGTTAAATTTAGATATTGCAGTACTGGCTTCTGGGTTGGTGAATACCCTCTGGGACTAACAGTCCACCAGCAGAGGCATCGGCCCATTGGTACTAAATATAAACAAAATTCCAAAGTTACTGTTAATTTTGTTTCTGCATATGCGCATTTCGACAATTTATGTCTCCTCAGTGCAAATCAAATCAAAACATTTGGAAATCCATATACCGAAATACATGAGAACAAATTATCCATAGGATCTAAATTGTAAAGCCAAAATAAACTAAGGACAGAGCTATGCGAGAGGGAGATACTCCTTAGTTTTGAACAAAATTTAGCTAAATTTAGATATTGAAAGTTTTCAAATAAAATAGGTTTTCAGGCCTGCATCAAAGTACTGGCTACTGGGTTGGTAAATACCTTCGGGGATGAACAGCAACTGACAGTATACATGAATATACGAAAGAAGACAACCAGAATCATTCAATATACCAGAGGTTTCATACATGGAATATGTCTAGTCTTGTTACTTTGTTAAATTTTATTTCATCTTTTACAATATTAATTTATTTTATGCCAAAGTTTAAGTCTAAAAGCAAATTGACAACTGCAGCAATTTTTAACTAGAAGTGTGTTTTTGATACAAAGACGAATGTCTCCCCCTGATTGTAATATTCTTTGAGTGATACAACACAAGTAAGTTTTATGTTGCCACTGGGTGGCCTATCATTCCAGATAGACAATATGCAGAACTAAGCATTATGGTCAACAAACCTGTGAAGTTGAAATCCTTTGAAGTCAAAAAGGAGTATAACTCTGACAAAAATTAGCTGATCAATATGGCGAGATGATATGCACAACTAGGCATGATGCTCAACAATCCTGTGAAGTTTGGTTGTTATCTAATGTAAGGTATAAGAGAATTGGCATCCACAAACTTAATTTTGCAAAATTTTAAGTCAAAAAGGGGCATAACTCCCATAAAAATTGGCCTTTCAATCCGGCGAGACAATATGCACAACTAGGCATGATGGTCAACAATCCTGTGAAGTTTGGTTGAAATCCGATGGAAGGTGTAGGAGAATTGGCATCCACAAACTTAATTTTGCAAAATTCTAAGTCAAAAAGGGGCATAACTCCAACAAAAATTAGCTGATCAATACAGCGAGATGATATGCACAACTAGGCATGATGGTCAACAATCCTGTGAAGTTTAGTTGAAATCCTATGAAAGATGTCGGAGAATTGGCGTCCACAAACTTAATTTTGCAAAATTCTTAGTAAACTAGAGGCTCACATGAGCCTGTATGGCTCACCTGGTCACTGGTTTTATTCATTGTCACCTATAGACCACCCATTCATACTATAAATCAGTTCACCAGATGTTAAGTTTCATTCGTGGATGAGATACAAACTAAAAATCACAAATTTTGGAAGGGATCACCCAAAGATAATTGTAACCAAGTTTGGTTCCAATTGGCTCAGTAGGTTCAGAGAAGAAAACATTTGAGTGCATTTCCCATAGAGTCCCTATGTTAAACTATGTTCAAAGCTGGCGGCCATCTTGGATGAGGTAAGAACGTAAAAATCACAAACTTTAAAGGGGACCACCCAAGGACTATTGTGACCAAGTTTGGTTCAATTTGGCCTTGTAGTTTCAGAGGAGAAGATCTTTGGATGCATTTCCCATAGGGTCCCTATGTTAAACTATATTCCCTGCTGGCGGCCATCTTGAATGAGGTATGAACATAAAAATCACAAACTTTGAAGGAAAACATCTAAAGACTATTTTAACCAAGTTTGGTTCCAATTGGCTCAATGGGTTCATAGGAGAAGACATTTGAATGCATTTCCGATAGGGTCCCTATGTTAAACTGTGCTCCACGCTGGCAGCCATCTTGGATGAGGTACAAACGCAAAAATCACAAACTTTAAAGGGGGACCACCCAAGGACTATTGTGACAAAATTTGGTCCCCATTGACTCAGTGGTTTCAGAGGAGAAGATCTTTGAATGCATTTCCCATAGGGTCCTATGTTAAACTATCTTCCCCAATGTGGCCATCTTAGATGAGATGCGAACCTGCTGGACATATGTAGAAATTGTAGTTCTTGAAAACCTCAACACTTTTGCAATTCACATTTAACCTTTTATCTCAAACAGTTTTTGAAATAAAAGTAAAAACCTTCAAAAATTGTGAAAATTCAAAGAAAAAGCGGCAATAACTCCTATGTGGGTTGTCAGATTTTCTTCAAAATTGCAGGACATGTAGGTCCTTTTATGCTGACCATTTTTTTTATACAAACTTCACTCCTATCTCCTATCATTTTCAATATATAAGACCAGAAGTAACGAAAAACTGAAAAATTTACGGAAAAGGGACAATAACTCCAAGACGGGTAAAAGGATATTCTCCAAAATTACAGGGCAGGTAGATCTCATCATGCTGATCATTTTTACACCATGTCAGAATTTTGATATCTGTAATGGTTTTCGAGTAATTTGCAATAAACAGCAATTTACCCCCCTATGTTCTATTTTTAGTAACAGCGGCCATGTTGTTTGGTCTATGGGCATTAAAATCACAAACTTGAAAGAGCATACCCTGGTGATGATTCAGGCCAAGTTTGCTTAGGATTGGCCCACTAGTTTCAGAGGAGAAGATCTTTGAATAAAAGCTGACAGACGGACGGACGACGAGTGATGGCAAAAGCTCACATGGCCTTTGGCCAGGTGAGCTAAAAAGGGGCATAACTCCCACAAAAATTAGTGGATATGAACAACTAGGCATGATGGTCAACAATCCTGTGAAGTTTGGTAAAAATCCGATGAAAGACATGGGAGAATAGGAGTCCACAATCTTTGTGACAGACGGATGGACTGACGACAAACGGAAAAGACAACAAGAGGCTCTCAAGAGCCTGTATCGCTCACCTGGGTCATGGCCGACACAATAAGTCAAAATAATCACAACATTTAAGGGTCTCATTTTGAAGTTTGCTGATGTTATATGTTCCAAAATTAAACTATGTTCCCCACTGGCTATTCTTGATGGGGCATAGACCGACTGTCACATACTTGCCAACTTTCACGATTTTGGCTTGATCTACACAATTTTAACCTTCTGTCATGATGTCACGACGTAACAATTGTGAAACAAAATTTGGCATAAAACACGATTTTGAAGAAATTCACATGAAAAAATGTTTGTTTACATGATTTTGGCTGTTGAGAAGGAGATAACCCAAATTCTAGAAAGGGAGTTAACCAGATTCTCGATATTAGCCAATCAGAATCGCTTTTACATCGATCGCGCGGTATCCGAGTGAAAAACAGCTGATTGGAGCCGACGTGTAAACAATCGTAAATATGACGAGTTTGGTTGATATTTTGATGATTTTTAGGCTTCGGTGACATAAATAAAGTTATGTAAATGAAAGGACCACCAGCAATCATAGTGAACAGTTCTTGAGTTATGAATCAAGGTTCACAATTCCTGATACGAGCTGCAAGCACCAGACTTGACAGTTCCGTGGATGGCTATACGAGTGACTAGGTCGTTGCAAGTTCCCCGTTCTGCAGAGTTTGCATAGTTGAACTGAGTAGCCTTAACGACGTTAACGAACTTATTGGTATTGTATAAATGCACGAAAGGTCACTCAAAATCCCAGAACACACTGACTCTTTTGACTGAATCAGAAACAGAGAAAAGGCAAAAAATATTTAATAAATGTAATGCTTGCTTTATTTATAGAAGAATGGAATAAAAGAAGAAATGCAGTAAATGTACATCAGGCAAACAATAAAAGAATGAGAGAGAGAGAGAGAGTGGTTTCATTAACAAGCTTACAATCTTTAATTTTCCCCAAAAGTCAATTGTAAATTCAAATAACAGCAACATAATGATTAACAGCAAACACTGCTTTTTGTTTCCCTTTAACAGTTAAAACTAAGTTAAAATTTAACAGAACATTAAACACCAAATGGTCCAATAACAGTTAACAACTGATTTATTTGACCAAAAATATTTAAGAACCAGCAGAAATGCCCAAAACACAATTAAAGAGGAATGTCTTGCCTCCCTCAATAAAAAGTTAAGTCTTCTATAACACCTAATTGTTTGTATTTGATAAAAAAGCGCATCAAGTATTAGACCAAAAAAAACTTTGCGCAAAATGCCACGAAATCTCACACGACTGAAAAGGAAGTTCGCGCATAAAAACCCCCATGGATATTTTCAAAAGTTGGCAGGTATGCTGTCACCTTTCTTGAAGAAGACAATGTAAGGATCATTGTGCCTCACTTTGGTTCCAATTGGCATAGTATTTTCAGAGGAGATCTTTAAATGATTTCCCATGGGGTCCAAGGTTAAACAATGTTCCCCGCTGACTGCCACCTTGGATGCTATGCGGACATGCCAGACACATTTGAAGAAGGGGACCAAGTAAGGACCATTGTGACTAAGTATGATTCCAATTGGCCATGTACTTTCATAGGAGAAGATGTTTGAATATGTTTCCCTATAGGGTTCAATGTTAAAAACATGTTCCCTCCTGGTGGCCATCTTGGATATGATGTGGACTTGCTGAACACATTTTTCAAAAGAGGCCACCTAAGGACCATTGTGACTAAGTTTGGTTCCAATTGGCCCAACTGGCCCAGTATTTTCAGAGGAGAAGATTTTGGCAATATTGTCCAATTTTGGACAAAGTTCCCCACTGGCGGCCATCCTGGATGAGGTGCAGACTTGCCAGACAATTTTTTTAAAGGGACCACCGAAGGACTATTATGACCAAGTTTGGTTCCGATTGGCGCAGTGGTTGCAGAGAAGATCTTTGAATGCTTTCCCATAGGGTCCAATGTTAAACCGCGTTCCCTGCTGGTGGCCATCTTGGATATGATACGGACTTGCCAGACATTTTTTTAAAGGGGCCACCTAAGGACCATTGTGCCCAAGTTTAGTTCCAACTGGCCCAGCGGTTTCAGAGAAGATGTTTGAATGAAAATTTTACAATAGACGGACCACTGACACAGTGATGGCAAGAGGATCACCATGGCATAGTCATTCAGGTCAGTTATAATATTATGCAGGCTATGAAGTTATGCTACTTCAATATTTATCTAGGAGCAATTTTTTTGAAGGCAAACAAAATTTACTACTTGACACAATATACATTTATATACCATTATTATTAATTTGTGAAATAAGTACACATTATGAAAGCATTTTTGCAAAAAAATGTAAAAGTTTGTACAAAAACACTTTTTTGATCTCGATTATGTAACAAATCATTATTTTTAACAAGAGGCTCTCAAGAGCCTGTATCGCTCACCTGGGCCATTGCTGACAGATACAGTCAAAAATAATAATACCAATGTTGAATGCCAATCTTGAATGTGTTCAGACAAGCCAGACACATTTTAAGAAGGGGACAAACAAAGGTCCATTGTGACCAAGTGTGATTCCAATTGGCCAAGTACTTTCAGAAGAGAAGATCTTGGAATATGTTTCCCCATAGGGTCCAATGTTAAACTAAGTTCCCCACTGGTGGCCATCTTAGATGATGTGCAGACTTGCCGGACTCATTTTTGAAAGGGAACCACCTAACGACTATTCTGGCCAAATTTGGTTCCGATTGGCTCTGCGGCTTCAGAGAAGAATATCTTTGAAGACCTTCCCATAGGGTCCAATGATAAAACCAAGCTTCACGCGCTGGTGGCCATCTTGGATATGATGCGGACTTGACAGACACTTTTTTGAAAGGGGACCAACTTAGGACTATTGTGAACATCAATATCTATTTGGAAACCAAATTTCATTGAAATCAGAAAATGTTGAATTTTCCCGCCTTTTTTGGTGGCCATTTTGAAAATGACGGTCAA
>MJUU01070681.1:12617-24225 GCA_002080025.1 Modiolus philippinarum
GGACTATTGTGGCCAAGTTTGGTTTCAATTGGCCCAGTAGTTTCAGAGGAGAAGATCTTTGAATGAAAAGTTTACGCCGGACGGACAACGGACGACAGACAACGGACGACAGACGACGGACAGACAACGGACGAAAAGTGATGGCAAAAGCTCACCCTGGCTATAGCCAGGTGAGCTAAAAAAGAGCATCAAGTATTAGACAAAAAAAAAAAACTCTGCACAAAATGCCGCGAAATCTCACACGACTGAAAAGGAAGGTCGCGCATAAAAACCCCCATGGAGATTTTCAAAAGTTGGCAGGTATGCTGTCACCTTTCTTGAAGAAGACCATGTAAGGATCATTGTGCCTCACTTTGGTTCCAATTGGCATAGTATTTTCAGAGCAGATCTTAAACGATTTCCCATGGGGTCCAAGGTTATACAATGTTCCCCGCTGACTGCCATCTTGGATGCTATGCGGACATGCCAGACACATTTTATGAAGGGGACCAAGTAAGGACCATTGTGACTAAGTATGATTCCAATTGGCCATGTACATTCATAGGAGAAGATGTTTGAATATGTTTCCCTATAGGGTTCAATGTTAAAAACATGTTCCCTCCTGGCGGCCATCTTGGATATGATGTGGACTTGCTGAACACATTTTTAAAAGGGGCCAACTTAGGACCATTGTGACTAAGTTTGGTTCCAATTGGCCCAGTATTTTCAGAGGAGAAGATTTTTGCAATATTGTCCAATTCTGGACAAAGTTCCCCACTGGCGGCCATCCTGGATGAGGTGCAGACTTTTTTAAAGGAACCACCGAAGGACTTTTGTGACCAAGTTTGGTTCCGATTGGCGCAGTGGTTGCAGAGAAGATCTTTGAATGCTTTCCCATAGGGTCCAATGTTAAACTGCATTCCCTGCTGGTGGCCATCTTGGATATGATACGGACTTGCCATTTTTTTTAAAGGGGCCACCTAAGGACCATTGTGCCCAAGTTTAGTTCCAATTGGCCCAGCGGTTTCAGAGAAGATGTTTAAATGAAAAGTTTAGGATGGATGGACCACTGACACAGTGATGGCAAGAGGATCACCATGGCATAGCCATGCAGGTCAGTTATAATATTATGCAGGCTATGAAGTTAAGATGCTACTTCAATATTTATCTAGGAGCAATTTTTTTTAGGGCAAACAAAATTTACTACTTGACACAATATACATTTATATACCATTATTATTAATTTGTGAAATAAGTACACATTATTGAAGTATTTTTGCAAAAACATGTAAAAGTGACCATATGGCATTGAAAAAAAATATTTTTTTTTTGGTGAAAAAGAGTCAATAACTACAACACAGGCTGTTGGATTTTCTTAAAAAAATTCTGAGTATGTAGATCTTGATATGCTGAACATTTTTGCAATTTACATTTCACCTCTATCTGATACAGTTTTTGAAATAAAAAATTCATAAATTTTGAAAATTTTACGGAAAAAGGGCTGCAACTCTGAGACGGGTTTTCTGATTTTCTTCAAAATTGCAAGGTAGATAGATCTCGTCATTCTTAACAATTTTTTATATCTGCAACGGTTTTTGAGTTATTTGCCAAAAACAGCAATTTACCCCTATGTTCTATTTTTAGTAACAGCAGCCATGTTGTTTGGTCCTCGGACTAACCGAACACATTTTTAAAACTACATACCCTGGTGATGACACAGGCCAGGTTTGGATTAAATTGGCCCAGTGATTTCAGAGGAGAAGATTTTTGAAAAAAAGTTTACGACGGACGGATGGACGACGACGCCAAGTGATGGCAAAAGCTCACCCTGGCATAGCCAGGCGAGCTCAAAACAATATGTCTCCCCTTTAAAAGGGGGAGACATAATTTCATATCAGCATCTTAATCACCTACCAACCCAATTACATATTAAAATCTGCACCAAAATGATTGCGGTTGTTTGTTTAAGGTTCCAATGTTGAAGTAAGATCTGCTGTGGCTGCCAGTTTGAATTCCCAAATGGTATCAAATTCACAAACTGGTTTTAATAATCAATCATCTTAATGAAGATTTAAATGGAGTGAAGTTTCATTTGGCCCCGTGGTATCTCTAAAGAAAATGTGCTAAGTCAAATAAGCTGACAAAAACAGTGGAGGCTGTAGCTCACATGGCTTTTCTGACAGGCAAACTAATAATAATTATCACTGTACATCATTTTGCAGCTGAGTCTAGATTCTATTTGTTCTAATATCTGCTTAAAGTTATCTTTAAGGACATTCATACTTCATCCTGTAAATTTTAATTCTATTTTATTCAGTTGTTTTAGGGGAAATGATGAAACTATGTTTTCCCATTAAAGTCTTAAAAAATATACTATGCACTTCTGACCTTTTTGTGAACAGATTTGAACAAATTGGGCAATATTTGTTCAAGACCTTACAAACACCATTTTACTAGTTTGGTTCAAAAGGCTTCAGAACTTTCAGCGGAAATGATATAAATTTGTTTTGTTTTTTCATATGGTCCTATACAGTGGTCCCTCTACTTAACTGCCCCTCGTTTGGGAGGCCACCCGGTTTATACGGCCATATTTCCTTTGCATTAACATTTTTATGTACAAAATGACCCCATATAGACGGCCACCCACCTGACGCGTCCAGCGGCCACCCTTTTCGTGTCTAAATGACTCTTTTTACCTCGTATAAACGGCCAAACACTCACTGTTTACAAATTGCGATCAAACCGGAAATTGTTGAAAATTTGACCTGGAAGTGACCTTTGTTCTTTAGGTCACATATAATAAGTTTTCAAAAACACATTTTTGTGAAAAATGTCAACAATTATATCTTGCAGCTGTCTTTCTGTCCTTTTCTGGGCCCCAAAGTTGATTAGCTTTATCACTTCTTTTTGACAAATTAACGGATTTGTTAAATAAACATCGGCGATGTTTACATGTCAATTAACCCATTCATAAATTACATAGTTACCTGTACTGCTAAATGGCCCAATTAAGCTGTTAATATCTTACTCCATTCCATAAATATGTTTTGATAATTGAGAAAACATCATCAGATCAAGAAAATTCATGTTTGTTTTTGTCACTTTTTGTTTATTGTTTTTTTTTTTTTTTAAATACCGTTTTACCATTATGGGTTATTTCCCTTTAAAATCTGTGTTCAAATAATCAAAAGTTTAATTTTTTCTTTGAAGCTATAATGACAATACCTGTAGTAAATTTATTGAAAAAATGTCTTTGAACACGATTTAAAGAACAAACAGAATGTCAAAGACACAAAATATGATTTTTTGCAATTTTTCTTCAAAATCTTTACCTAATCCCACAAAATTGTAACTTTTCTATATATTCAATTTAGAAACTGGCAATGTGAGATAATAATGATTATCATTGAATGTATCCTTCCTCACAAAAAGAGAGGAAAAGAAAGCTTGTAAAATATAGAACTAATATATATGGAATGGTCAGAGAGAATCCTCTCATAGAAGGCCACCTCAATTGAAAGGCCAGTTTTTCATTGCAGTAGGGGTGGCCTCTCAAGAGAGGGACTACTGTATTAAACTAAGTTCTAAATTGGCAGCCATGTTTGTTGTTGTATCTAAGGAAAATGAGCCATCTTTGCTGAGGACCTCCCTTACATCATTCCTGTAAAGTTTCAGTAATTTCTGAGATTATAAAATATGTGTTTTCCTGAAAGGTCGAACATTTAAGTTAATTCCATATTGGCACCTGTTTTTCATCCCATCGAAATAAAATGTGCAATTTTTGTGAGGGAATTTCAATAAATTATTCCTGTAAAGTTTGATTTGCTCCAGGAGTTTGTGAGGAATTGATCAAATGTGAATAGCCTATGAAAAGCCTATGGACATGGAACAACAGACTGATGGATACAATGTGACAGCAATAACTTAAACTGACCCTCTAGGTTAGACAAGATAATTGACTGGTAGTAAGTTGTAAAATGTCTGTTGAGTTTGTAATTCATACCTACCTAATTCATCCATTAACACTAAGGAATGTTTGGTAGCATGTTGTAGTATGGCAGCAGTTTCACTCAACTCAACAAAAAATGTACTCTCCCCTGTCAAAATAAAGCAAAATAAACAACATAGGCCCTCAAAAATCACAAAATTCCCATTGTGGGACATGGTAACAATGAACTAACCTTGCCCAAATATGCATGGACAGATTATCCTTATGTAGGGAGAGATATGTACTTAAATGTAAACTTGAATGCTGGTTGCTCAGGTAGAAAATGTAGATCACAGTGACAAAACTACATATATGTTCAGATGCTAAAATAACAAACAAATATGCATGTATATACAAGTATTGTGTATAAAAGATGATCCTATTATATACAGTAGCTGAAATATGAATATAATTTCCTTAAGGTGTCTCAGTGGTATTATTCCGCCATTTTTATCTAAAAATTGTTCATTTAGGTTTCATTCATTAAGAAATTTAACAAAATAGTAATTTAAAACGAAAAGAAAGTTCAAATGTATTTAAAATTTATATTCCTAATCATTTTTATAACATTTTCATTACAAAAAAATGAGTTAAAACACATGAGCTTTAAATCTGTTGCTGGATTTACAGAACACAGAAATTATTCAAGGGAGATAATTTGATAAAATATTTTAACAAAGATATCACTAGAGAAATTAACATTTTGCAATTTTTCTCTCTTATTTCAACGGTGACCCCTAATTCTTATTTTTTATATGTAAACTACATAGTGATAATTAAACACATGCAAAGTATGAAAAAATTCTATAATAAATTTTTCAAACTATCCTCTCATATGATCATTTTCCCTATCATTTCCAAGTAAAATCCTGAAATTTTCAATTCCAGATTTTGCGCTTAAGTGCACGGTGACCCCCAAATTTTATTTTACATTTTGAACAATAATACAATTATGTTTCTACACAGAAAATTTTACAAAATTCTATAATAGGAAATTAATACCCTGCAGACACCTTAAGACTGTCAACCCAAAATTCTCAAGTGTGCAAAGTTTTATGATATAGTTCATACTTATGTTGACAACAGAGGAAAATGCCCAAGGTACTCCATTAGATAAAATAGCATTCATGTATATTCCAAGTTGGGCTGTCCAAAGTAACTTTGTTGTTTATCGTCTTTCGTTTGTGTTTTGTTGCGAAACCTTGGTAAATTGTTGGATCTCATTTCTAATCTTGTCTGCAAGTATCATTATAAAATAATGGAGTTAGAATGTTAAGAAACAATCATCACATTGTTGGGGCTGTGGCTTAATATTTCTTCCTGTCCCGTCTGTTGATTATCCCTAGATTTTCAGTTTGAATCTGTAGTGTATTTTTTTAATTGGAATTTCGTTGAAAATATGGACAATTACAACAACTCTAAATCCATTTTTACCTCTTTGTGTCAAGCTTTTCGGCAAAAATGTAACTGAATATACCCTGAAAAGTTTAAAAACTTGGAAAAGGCTTAGGCCATTCAAAATAAAATGTTTGTTTCTCAAGCCTTTTTATTTGGCGAGGGTGGGATTTTTTAATACATCTGAGCTCATTCCAAAGATATCTAAACATACACTTCAGTTTTTTGTAAGACTTTTGAGTTTTTAGTTACTTTAGAAAAAAACAAATTGTTGAAATTGCCAAAAAAAAAAGTTTGATGCGGCTACCTTTTGGCAGACGCATGAGGGACTTGAGAAACAATTTTTTTTTTTTGAATGGCCTTAAATGTCCTTTTTGAGTGTATTTATACAGACCTGCCATTATCCTATCACTGGCTCCAAGTCTTGTAAACACTCGGTCAACAGGAGTCAATTTACATTTCTCCGCAGGTACATAACAACCCTACAAATATACAGGAAGAACATTTTGCAAAGACAGAACCAAGAGCAATTTCTCATTCTCCATGTCCTGCCACCAACCTACTTATACAATATACATGTAGCATAATATTCAAACCTCATTCAATTACCTCAAAATTTTGAAAAGTACCAGAAAATCTATTCAGAAGTGAAGTAAGTTTATATTAATACCTAATATTTATATTAATAACATTTTTGCCTTATTTAATAACAACAATATTTTGTAAAATTTTTGTAAAAGATTTGAGCAAAGTTACTCTGACATCATCACTTCAGTAGCTTTCAGGTAAAAAATTTCAAACTTTAATTTGGGAAACTCCAATTCCTTCTTCATATGCACATCCTTTAAAACTAAAGTTTCATGAAATTATGTTGAACAATTTCATAGCAGTTGTCCTAACAAACTCCTTTAGTGACTATAAGATTAAATGGCTTTGACATTTAACACAATCTGCGCAAACAGAAGCTATAGTTAGTCATCATATAAGCGGGAGGTTGATGCATCATTAAATCTGGTTTAACCCACCATTTTATTTATAAAATGCCCGTTCCAAGTCAGGAATATGATGGCTTGCATAAAATGTTCTGTGTCGGGTTGTGCGTTCTCGATACTGTCATACTCCTTACAGATTTTCCTTATTGGTCTCTCCCTCAATTGCTTCAGACTTTTGTTGTCACTTTTATTTCTTTAAAATTGGCAAAACTCAAAGAATATCTGCCTTTAAAACAGAATTTTTCACACAGGATCAGTATGGGACAATATTGTTAGACATCACCTCAAGTTTGGTTTGAACAAATTTTTGGTTTAATCCGGATTCTGTTCTGACAGGTTTTGGATTTAGTTAGGGAATCATTTTAGACAGGTTTTTGGCCAAGTAAGGGTTTAGTTTACAGGCTTCCAGTTTAGTCAGGGTTCAGTTTCATCATAATAGAATTAATTATTGTCATACCATTTGTGCAATAATTGTAATCAATCCAACTTGTCTCATCAAAGTTGATTTTCCTCCCATGTTGGGCCCTGTTACCAAGACAACCTTACTGCCCGAGTGATCCTCAGCATCAGTTTCCATGTCATTTTCCTAAAATAAAGAATAAGAAATTTACATGTCAAAGAGTGTTGGGAAATATTCAGGTACAATTTGGTTAACTGACACCCAAAGCAGAAATATCTATACTAGGAGAAAATTAAGGAATGCATTAAAAATCTATATGATTCGATTTAGAAATATGTCGATATGATACAGAACACCACACTTATCTTAGTACTTTGTCATTTGATACTAATGACATACAGGTTCATGAAGTTTTAGGGTTCATCTCAATATATTTAGCCTTAATACTAATACAATGTTGTTAACAGTAGCAATAATTGCCTTCTATTCCATATTGTTGCAGGCCTGGGTTGCCGAGTGGTTAAGGTAGTTCTACTACCTATACAACCACTGTAGTCTATCACCACTGCGGTGTGAGTTCGCGCCCCACTTTGTACATTACAAAAAAAGGTGCACCCCACTTACAATCGTAAGTGATAAGGTATGTCAGTTACCTGACCAAGGTCGGTGGTTCTCTCCAGCTTCCTTCACCACTAAAACTGACCGTCATGAGATAGCCGAAATACTGCTGAAAGTGACGTAAAACCCCATATCAATCAATCAATTCATATTGTTGCTTGAAGCTTAGAACCATATTATAACTGTAGGATAACACCTAATTTTTCTGTGTACCTTCCTCAGAAATATTCTCTTAAATAATGTGTAAAATCTTGTTATTCAGAACAAATATTCATCTTCACAAGAAAAAAAAATTCAATTAAGGCAGATTTCCCGGATCATTAACGAATTATATTTGCAATTCATCAATGAACATGCCAATATTCCTCTAGTAACACCTATAAGAACCTCTCCTAAACTCCTGTCCTTTATTTGACTATCAAACAATCAAAATCCTATAGAATTCTATTGTATACTAATTTGTAATCACCGGAGTATCAAGATAAACCCCTTCATTAAGTACAAATTGCATACAATAGAATTCTATAGAACCTTTGATTAATACTAGATTAACAGACAAAAGACGGGAGTTTCGAAGGTGTTCTCATGAGTGTTACTTGAGGAAAATAGGTATATTCAATGATGAATTGCAAATACAATATGTTAATAGTCCAGGAAATCCGCAATAAATTACAAACAAGATAGCTTGTCTGAGACACATAAAGTGCCACATTCTAAAACTTAAATGTAGTTTTTTACTTACATCTGCAATCCCTATAACTGTATCATTTGGTATGAAGTCCCCTCCCCCAAATGTTCTCACAACACACGGATGTCTAGCTTCTCTTATCTCCATGTATGGCTGCAAAATGAATTCAAATATGTTAATTTATTTGTTGGTATTACTATATTATTTGAAAATATTTGGCAGGGCTGAAATAATAGTACTACAGAGAAACCTGTTTTCAGAGACCACACAAGGAAGTAAGAAAAGATGGTCTTTTAAGACGGGTGGTCTCCTAATAGAGGTTAATTTCAAATAAAATTGATATCAAGTGTAAATTTCAAGTGGTCTCTTAAAACAGGTAGGTCTCTTAATACAGGTGGTCTCTCAAGCAGGTATTACTGTATATCTAATTAAAGTATTGTGAGCAAGGCCAGCTTTTTGAAAACAATTCAATATGCTCTTTTTTTCAAATTGGGAACATATTTTTTTAGTGCATTTATATAGAATCCACAACTGTATCGAGTGAGAAACGACATTTCTACACTAGAGATAGTTAAATTTTCAAATTTTTAAACGCGAGGCTTGTCGAGCGTTTAAAATATTTGATAATTTAACTATCGAGAGTGTAGAAATGTTGTTTCTCACGAGATACGGTTGTGAATTTTATTTCTCTAATGATTTCAAGGAGATTCTGGACAAAAACTTAACCCCCCTTTTCCGACAATCTAAAATAAATGTTCTTTGAGCATGACGTCATCAGGCATGGTCGCCTTTTTTCATGGCGTCACAATGGTAAAGTTGGAAAACGGCAAGCATAAAAGACGTCATAATTGAATTTCAGCCAATGACTTGCCGAGAACAACATTCTCTCTAGAGAGGAGAACAGTATTTCTCCAACTGTTCAAGAAACGTGAAAACATGACAGAAATTAGAGAAACTTGAATAAAGAATGAAAGGATATGAAGTAAATGCACATGAGACAAAGTTTCTACAAAGTAAAACCAACAAATTGAACAACGGTTTATTGTTTTTCATCTCGAAGTCACCATGAGGCCTTCAACAATGTGCTTTGCTTGTCAACTTGTCAGAATAACTGTACATCCACCATGGAAAAAACAATACTTTGCTTCATGCAGTTAAGAGCTGGCGAAAAAATACTAAATATTAGTCAGAATTATTATGCTTGCCTTCAATATTCTTCTTTCAAAATGAAATAAACATAAGTCGCTTGTTTGTCATGCCAAGCATATGGAATTTGACATTGAAAAGCAACAAAAAACTAGAGCTGTCGCCGAATGGCAACCATTGAACCCTGAATCAATATGGCAAGTGCAAATTTAAGTGTGTGTTGACACAATACAGGTGTTGACACAGTACAAGCATGGACACAATGATATGCCTTTTCCAAAATATATAAAACAGAAGTTCTGAGCCCGAAAATCAATTCTATGGGTGCTGGGCAATCTTCCAGTAAAGTTTCGTCCATTTTGAGGCACTTTTAATTTTCCCGCCTTTTTCCAGTGCACATCTACTTATTGTAAGTAAGATTCCTTTGAAGTTGTTGGAATATGGTTGTAAACTTTCTAAAAAAAACATGAATAGTAGTGTTTTTCATTCGTACGGACGGATGGACAGACAAGGATAAAACAATATGCCCCCTGACTTTTAGTTGCGGGGGCATAAAAAATGTTAACATAAAACCCATTACAAGAAAGCAGCATACCAAATGTCAAATAACAAGAAAGCAGCATACCAAATGTCAAATGAGTCCTTTCAGGCAAAGCCAGGAATTCTTTGCCAAAAAATATCGGACAGAATGACAGATGGACTGAAAGATAAGTGTTATCCAATATACTCCTCGATTTGTCCAGTGGAGGCAAAACATACACAACATCTATTTGGAACACAGATGGAAAAGTGAAAGAAACAAACATATTTTAAGGCTGTTCTAATAAATCTACCGATAACTGTACCTCTTCTTGAGATTCTATAGGAACAACTTCAGGTCGACACATCACTCCATCTCCACATCGGCTGTACTGAGACAGGGAAGTCAAAACATCTAACACTGACAGACACTGGACTGTTGTGTCCCAGATCTTGTATCTAAAAGCAAAAACAGCATTATATAAATTTTCAAGAATATATTGTGCAATATATAAAACATAGCCCAGACATATCAAAAACTGCCTGACCGAAGGACAAATCAGGCAAAACTTGAGTCAGTCTGGCAAAAATTATCAGCCAACAGGACCGAATGTCAGGTAAAAAATTGACATTTCCTATATGGGATGACACAGTGGGTCCTGTAAATTTATCTTCAGTCTGGCAGTTTTTCCTGACTTGCCTGACCGAATATCCTGCAAGGCCTCTGGACTTTTCGATTTGTCTGATAGCCAAGGCTCTAAGTAAGGCTTGTCTGACTTGTCCCTACCAGTCCAAATTTGAATTGGACAGATAAACATCAAAAATTCTGCACTGTTTGGACAAGAAACAATTCATTTTGGACAAGTGAATCTTAAGCTGACTTGTCCGATGGACAAATCTAAATAAAAGTTGATGTAGAGGCCTGATAGAATGTAAATATGTTAAACATTCTAGGGAGGAATTGTTTCTTGAAGTAACCAACATTATGCAAAGTTTCTTCAATATGGATGCAGAAAATATATTAAAATTTTAATATCCATGTGATGAATATGACATTGCAACAATTGTAGTTAGGGCTGTTCCAGAAATAATTGTAGGGGGGGGGGTCCGAAGGAACTTGAATTAAAATTTGATGCGTTGTGGCGTAAATTGAAGACTTTCACTGAAGAAGCAATGAGACATAGGAATTAAAATTTTATGCATGGTGGTTCCTTATAAAAAGTGCCTTCCGACCCCCCATACAATTATTTCTGGAACAGCCCTTAGTTATATTAGTGAAATGTATGATGAAATAAACCTGCTTAATAAATAGAAAATGTCTGTTTTAATATACTATATGTCTAATTTAATATTGTGGGAGGAAATGTGTCTCTGGAATTTAGGAAGTATCTGAATTTTATATTTGTTCTAGTTTACTTTATTTTGTGTTGTAATTCATGTTTGTCTTTTGTATTGGTTTTTTGGTAGCAATCCTTATATGTGGATTTTAGACCAATAGTTTCTGATTCTGATTCTGTCCATATATATATATTTGTTATGACTTGAGGTCGTGGTTACAACAGCTGTTTCACAACAAGAGTTGTCAGAAGACAACATAGCTCGCCGGGGATTCCAGTAACCTCAATGCACAATAAATTCGAAAGAAAGCTTTTTTCACAAGAAAGTCACATATGAAATATAAACACCCTATCACAAAACAACTTAATTCTAGAAGCAAAATTGAAGATTTTAAAAAATTGCCCTCAGGGCAAGGTCAAGGTCAAAATTATTATAAATATGGTACCATTAGAAAGCTCTCATCAAAAGAACGTCACATAACAAATATGAACACCCTACCACTAAACATCTTAATTCTAGAAGCAAAGTTAAAGTTTTTAAAAAAA
>MJUU01070681.1:35458-51545 GCA_002080025.1 Modiolus philippinarum
ACGCGAAAATTTATACCCGCGAATATTTCACTGTGAACTTAAATATAAATGAAAATAAGGTCTTAAACTAAAAATCAGCGAAAATAAAACCCCGCGAATAAACCCAAGACAGAAAACCGCGAAAATTTCGTACCGCGAATATAAAGCACTATACAGTAATGCCATCCAATACCTGAAAACAAAGAACACCACTAGCAAACTATTCTAGATAGCATTTTAGCAGTACCAAAATTTTATTTACATATGTATTTGCAATACTAGTGCTACCAAATGATTGTTGGAAATCTATATTGCACCTGCATGCATCAGCCGAGAGGTGATCTCATATTTTCAGTGATTGATTTTCATTTAAACTGCAAGTGTATTTCAAGAGATTATCACCTATCTTCAATGAAATTTACACTTATGTAAAAGTACATACATACAGTCTGAATCAATGCCTATTTGAACTGAGACATTGATATCATTCACTCCAAGTATCAGTGTTTGGAACAAAAACCTGTTTCAAAATTTTCAAAATTCTGTTGTTCTGCACAAAGCAGGGATGATTCTGCTGACCAGACAAACTCAGCGGAAATGACCATCCAAAAGCCAAATAATCCTATGTAATAAAAGAATTGTAAATTAACGATTACGAACTGTCAATAGTGGAAATCCACTAAAAACAGAACTGAACTATCCCCAACACATACACCCAGATACAATACTTGACCAAAGATGCTACCCTATATCCTCCACTATCCCACTTACCATGTGTTGTTTTCCAGTAAATACTGATGATTTCTTCACTTCTGTATTATCAAGGGGAGTGTACTCTTCAAAGTTCTTCATGGACAACAAATCATTGTCCAGCAAACAGAACTGTAAATACCTGAAATAAAATAAGACAAATCATAAATCTTTATGCTTCATTATTAAAATTTTTTACCTCTCCTTAAATAAGCAAATAAAATTTTGCTGAAATTTTAATTACTTTACACCTTATCCTTAGCAAAGAAGAGCAATTTTCTTCAATTATCATAACAAACTGTGTATGAATGTTTGTAAAGTCACTGAGCAGGAAAATAAGGTCTAGAACATGTGAAGCTGGCTACAGAAGAAAGAAGGACAAAGGAAAACAATACAGTGTCTAGTTTTTCATGTACATGCATATTTACCATGTAACAGCTCCTAAAGCTCTGACTGCCAGGTCATAGTTATCTGCTGCTGTCAATCCAAGGCTATCACCTGCAAAAAATATATATATTCATTTAAAAGATGGCAGAGAAGGATCAAGTTTTTAAAGTTAATTTCCAATGATATAAAAAACAATGGTTTCACTCGGGGATGTGTCATAACAAAATGATAG
Source organism: Modiolus philippinarum (assembly GCA_002080025.1). NCBI lineage: Eukaryota > Metazoa > Mollusca > Bivalvia > Mytilida > Modiolidae > Modiolus > Modiolus philippinarum. The sequence continues at coordinate 36,807 of MJUU01070681.1, forward strand.
TCTTTCAGTGTTCTGAACAGTATAGGCTGAAAGCTTTACTTATAGGATGTCACTTAAATTGTCATTGAGGCAAATAGTACCCCAAATCACCTATAACATAAAGCCCTCTGAATCGAATTATTTCAAATTTTTTTTAGAATCTAATTTCCGACGTCTACTGTTCATCCTAATGACCCTATTGAGGACCAAAACAAAATGCTGATTGTCTTGAAAGTGTGTCTACCATAGCATTATAAAGACACTTCAATCATCTGAAAAGGTGGGTTTATTGACTAGCTTTCCTATTATGCCATAAAACTCCTTTCTCTTATGCCAACTATCATCAGACGAATTTATTGATCACTTATCTCCCCTTTTTCCAACAATTGTCTTCTCACTCTCCAAACTAAGGTTTAAAATATTTCAGACCATTACACTTACTATCTGATATCATTTTCTTTATGGTATCTGGCCATACCAACTCATCCTCTGTTTTAAAATAATCTTCCTCAGCTAAGCGTTTTAATGTCCTGCCACTTTCCCAGAATTCTGTGCCTGATGATAAAAACTCTTTCATGACTGAGACTAAGTTACTGTTAATTAATTGGTTGGTTTTCTGGGATGATTTGCCTCTCTCTAACATGACCTACAAAAGTTGTCATTTGTACAAATAAAGAGATTACAAAGATTAGTTTATAAGCTGTTATAACATTTCTGTTTGATATTTCCTGAAAATCAAGAAACCCTAGATTTGACTGTCGAAAGCCACAAAATCATAACCCCATACCAATCTCTGAAAAGTATTTAGTATATAGATGTTGAATTATGTCGCTTTCAAATACATATCTTCAGCTAGTGAAAAGAATCAAATGAATCCTTTTAATAGAAGGGCATGCTTTGACTAGCTTTTTTCCAGCTGTCCCGTGTGGTTCATGAGAAAAATTAAGACAAAATCTATTTGAAGACATATTTCTAGAAATTGTCTTTCACATACGTTTTTCTGTACTATTGATGTGGGCAAATTACATCCTTTCCTCTGTGGCTCTAAGAATAGGGTGAATTTTATTTTAGATGCCAGTGTAAAACACAGTGACACTAAAATATGAAATAATTCTTAAAAGTGAGATTCTATTTACCTTATAGGCACAGAAATGGGAACAACTGTTTTAATCTGCAAACATACAAGTATTACTCAAAGCTTACAGTTTTAGTAATGTTGACCTACCTGGGCTGGTGTGTAATGAGCTATCAATGTCCGCAGCCGTGATGAATACCTGTCATCTTTAAACTGTCCTACCTGCCAAATAACAAAATTGTAAGCACACAGTTGAACTGTGATAACATGAACTTTAATAGTTCAATCATCATGCATGTCTCAAAACTCTTTTTCTGGTCAAATTATTCAAGTTCAAACATAGTTTGACATTGATATTTCTTCCGTAAATGTTGGTTGACGGTGTGAGACGACCCATGTGAGATCGATGCACGCGACCTCGTCTCACATGGGTAAATGACCAACCAAAAGTGTTCATTTTTGTGATACAATAATCATAACCATGACAAAACCTCATAAAACACCTGACGTCACAATGTAAGGTACACTCAAATGGCAACGATGTTACTCGCACAGTATAGGCTTCCAGATGTTTGTTGTTGTATTTTACGGAAGAAATAGCTACTTACATTCGATCAAAATCAAAGCAAGGGGTATCTTTCACTCTCTAAGAAATTCGTCATCTTATTCTCTCGTTTCACTGCGCTCCACTCCAGAAAAGACGGAATTTCTTACATTCATGAAAGATAACCCGATCTTTGATCTGCTCTCATGTAAGAAGCTATTACACCTTTACCTTATGCTCAAATATTTTCTTCCATCCCTCGCGTGTTTGAGCCATTGAAGTTTGACTGTATTTCATGCATGTCACTCAGGGATCCGGAAATGCCACTTTTTTGTCGGTCTTTACCGAAATTCTCAATTTTTGACCGAATTGAATTTCCACCTTTCGGATATTCAGAAAAATTGTATGTAGAAAAATCGGACATTCTACAAGACAATGCATGTAGACTTTGACTTAAATCACCAAACCACTAATTATATTTGATGTGGTATGTCAACAGGTAATAACTAAATAAACATGTTATCGGATTAACAGGTGATTGTAACACCTTTGTTGATTGCCAATTACTACTTAATTACACTTCTGATGATGTGTTAAAGGGTTGTTAATTGAATCATAGGCAAGGGAAGCATTTAAAATGGGGATTTTTAGAAGTAATTTCACTTCAAACTTTTATTTCCATATTTTACCAACCGCTACTTTCATTTCTACTTGATCACTGATCGTGAATGTGTATAGTTTAAATTAATGGCGAAATCGATAAAATCTAATATTACTGTAAATAAAATTATATTTTATTCCCACTGTATTTTCTTTTAAAATGTTTAATTTCAACGCAATGCATTCATAGACGTTTCCGATTTTGTTCGAGTTACAAAACATGTGTCATTTCCAGTTTACTTTCATTTTTGTCATCGATTGATTGATTGATTAGTTAGAGTTTAACGTCCAATGAGCAATATTTCAGCTATATTGCTCATTGGACGTTAAACTCTAACTAATCAATCAATCAATCGATGACAAAAATGAAAGTAAACTGGAAATGACACATGTTTTGTAACTTGAACAAAATCGGAAACGTCTATGAATGCATTGCGTTGAAATTAAACATTTTAAAAGAAAATACAGTGGGAATAAAATATAATTTTATTTACAGTAATATTAGATTTTATCGATTTCGCCATTAATTTAAACTATACACAAGAAAACGTCAACTGAATTTGGACATTTTGACATCACTTCAGTTAATAAACATGAATTATCAACTAAATGAAGTACTTTCTTCACCTCAGTCATCAAAATAAAAGGCCCAAATCAAACGTTTGTTTTGAATACCTAACTTAAATCGCCACCAATCATTGAAAACAAGAGGCTCTCAAGAGTCTGTATCGCTCACCTGGACCATGGCTGACATAGTTTAAAGGCATTTCCAATAGGAAAAAAAAACATAAAATTAAGTAGAATACATTTTGTACTTTTTTTTTTCTTAAATTACAGTATTCTTGTTTGGTTTCCATGGCAACCCAAAGATCCACCATCCATTACAACCCATAACAGAACACTATTCAAAAAAAATTTGGGCAGGGGTTCCCCTTATAAGCAAGGTAATACATATTGCTCAAATTAAAACATTCAGACCACAATTAAAATAAAAATTCAAAAATTTGGACAGAGGATCCCCTTAAAATCAATAAGCCCAATGTAAAAACTATGTTCCAGATGGTGGCCATCTTGGATGAGGTACAGACCTGCCGGATATCTTTTTTGGAAGGGACCATCTCAGGACTATGTGACTATGTTTGGTTATAATTGGACGAGGAGTTTCTGGGAAGAAGAACTTTGAATGTCTTTCCCATAGGGTCCAATGTTAAAACTATGTTCCCCGCTGGCGGCCATCTTGGATGAGGTACGGACCTGCCGGATACCTTTTTTTGAAGGGACCATCTAAGGACCATTGTGACTAAGTTTGGTTATAATTGGACTGGTAGTTTCTGAGAAGAAGATCTTTGAATGTCTTTCCCATAGGGTCCAATGTTAAAACTATGTTCCCCGCTTTCGGCCATCTTAGATGAGGTACGGACCTGCCGGATACCTTTTTTGGAAGGGACCATCTAAGGACTATTGTGATTAAGTTTGGTTATAATTGGACTGGTAGTTTCTGAGAAGAAGATCTTTGAATGTCTTTTCCATAGAGTCCAATGTTAAAACTATGTGCCCCGCTGGCGGCCATCTTGGACGAGGTACAGACCTGGCGGATACCTTTTTTGGAAGGGACCATCTAAGGACCATTGTGACTGAGTTTGTTTATAATTGGACAGGTAGTTTCTGGGAAGAAGATCTTTGAATGTCTTTCCCATGGGGTCCAATGTTAAAACTATATTCCACGCTAGCGGCCATCTTGGATTTGGTACGGACCTGCCGGATATATTTTTTAAAGGGGACCACCCAAGGACTATTGTGACCAAGTTTGGTTCCAATTGGCCCAGTGTTTTCAGAGGAGAAGATCTTTGAATGAAAAGTTTACGACAGACGGACGGACGGACGAACGACGGACGCCAAGTGATGGCAAAAGCTCACCCTGGCATAGCCAGGTAAGCTAAAAAGGGGGGATAAAGACGATGTCAAAATTTTCAGTCACATTTTTTTACCCCGCCAAAAATGACCGAAATGGGGTGGGAAAATTTCCGGATCCCTGATGTCACTATAAGTACAAAAGATTTCAAGGTTAAGAAAATAGGTCTGAAACCCTTTAAAGGCATTTAACATAAATTTCTAGTTGTGTTGTGATATATTTTTGTACTTGTTCATAGGGAATACGTCATAGCTTGCGGTGGTGGTTGGGATATGAAAAGTGCATTCAAACACGTCCTTGCCTTTTTTTCTGGAACAGCCCTCAAATACAGACAACTCTGTGGAAAAATTCCAATCTTGTACAAGATGTTATCCCAATAATTCAAAAGAAACTGGTAATTTGAAATGTATAGTATCCAACTTTTAATAAATACAAGGATATCCCTCAAGTTTCAAAATGTTTAAAACTTGAAACCCCATATTCACTAGCCACTTGTCTCCTCTTGCAGAGGATATCCCAAGTTCAAGAACTTCAACAATACCACAACTATACATAAATTATAGATTCAGTTTTTTAAAAGCTTACAAACAGTGTATTTATCTGAAATCTTACATGAAATTTTCCTATAGATGTGTCAACAAAACACACTCCATAAATACTGCATCCTTCAGGGCCATCTGCCTACAATAAATATACATGTAAAATTAGAAAACTGCCTAAATGTTTGCAGGTAAATTTGGAACAATTTTTAATTTGATATAAAACAAGCTATTCTTGGCTTGGTAAACCTCTAAATTAAGCACAATAAAAAATTCTAAGTTTAAAATGAACAACTAGATTACATGAATAAGATATCCCTAATATTTACTTAGAATCTGACAGTTACGTAGGAGTTCTTTATTATCTAATTGACAGATGGCAGCATATATGATAGTTATTCCTATATGTTGACTGGTCACTGCAGGCGATACAAAAAGTTGGCTTAGTGGGTAATTTTTAAAGAGTGCTGTCTGACCTCCCTATAAATTAAAGGAAAGCATGGCAATATTATGGAAAGAAAAAGACGAAGATATAAATAAACACAACCAGTCTTCTTACCTTTTCAGCGACAGCCAGTAGATAATTACTTTTAGCCTCGGTAGCATCCCCGTCCAGGAAACTGAATGTCTGTGTACCTTTAGTTGTAACACGACAAACTTCTCGTTTCACAACCTTGTCAAACTTTGTTGCCATTCTCGACACTGAAAACATATAATGAATCTTTCTGGAGAACATCAAAATTTTCAGGACTGATGGTGAGAAATTTAAGACATTTGCAGTTGTACAATGGAACCTGTTTATTCTGACACCTGAGTGTTCCCATATCCTGTCAGATCCAACATAATTTTTGGGTCCTACAAACATCTTTTTAAGTTTTCTTAACCTGTATATTCTGACATCCTGTGTAATCCCACATACATTTTGTATTTTGGTCGATACCGTGTCGGATTAAACATGTTTCACTGTATTTAAAGGGTTTAAAAATGTCTACTGAAAACTCGTACTATTGTGAAACTTGTGTAAACTGAACACTCAATGGACAGAAACATTTTTTAGTTAAGAGAGATGTTCAGATTAAACATTTTTCTTAATTTGCAAAAACCTGGGACTACATACATGTACGAGACACGTTTATTTTTTTTTACCATATGCCCACTGATTACCCATCTAAATATTCTCATATCCATAAGGAGGTGGGAGTAATCAATTTCAAAATGTTTTGTACTTACCTCTAAAATCTTGAAAATGACCAAGCTATCTGAAATCGGCTTCACTTACTATTTTTAACTCTTTCGTTCATCATGTCTGGTGTTTCTGTCTGTTCTATCCTGGCCACCTTGTATCCCTTCTGTATCAGTGTGGCAGCATATCTATTATAGGCTATCTCTGGGAAACCAGAATGTGCATGTTCTCCCTATAAATCAGAAAATAAAATACTTCAACTCTCCCTTTATAAAATAATTAAATACCGAAGTTACTGTGAATTTATTTTCTGCATATGCGCATTTCGACAACTTATGCCTCTTCAGTGGAGATAAAATCTAATCCATTGGAAGGCCAATAAATCAAAGATGTTCAAAAAATGATTGAGAACAAATAACCAATATGATCTAAATGTAAAGACAAAAATTAGCTAAGGACAGAGCTTTGCACGAGGGAGATACTCCTTAGTTTTCAACAAAATTTACAAAATCTTAGATATTGCAAGGTTTCAAATAGAATCGGCTTTCTGGTCAGCACCGAAGTACTGACTACTGGGCTGGTGAATACCCTCATCAGAGTATGAAATAGTCTTGTGCCGTCCCTATGATTAATTATAATTGATAATAGATAGATTACAATTCAGGTTTTGATAATCAATTACAATAACTGATTAATGTTGTCTGATGTGTTTACAATTTTCCTTTGAATTTTATATTTAAATGGATACTTTATGAACTACATCAACATAAAAGCTCATTTCTTCTCATATAAAATTGTTATACATGTAAATGCAAATTGAAATAAATGCATATAGTTTTTTCTCAAATAAGAACGGAGTTCTATCATAAAAACAGCTGGTTCCCTGATGAAAACCAACTATTAGTACAATACATAATTACATGAATCCATGTCGTATATCTGCAAATCACATATTTAAAGTAATTCTGAAGACTTAGTAGTAAGTCTTCCACGGAAGACATGTGTCGCCTGCGTAATAACATAAAAACTAAGTTCAGTCAAACAGGAAGTTGGCATGCAAGAGATCCCAGACCCTCTTACACGGTAAAGGTCCCTATACTGATACCCCATGCTAAATTACAGAAGGCAGGGATATGTGGTTCGTCAGTAAAATGTGACAGAAATTTTTTGTGATGCCAATCAGCAAAAATATTCTAAGTTCCGTCAAACAGGAAGTGGGCATGCCAGAGTTCCCAAACTTTATTACACGATAAAGGTCCCAATACTGATACTCCATACTGAATTGCAGAAGGCTGGGATCTTTGGTTCCTGAGAAAAACGTGACAGAAATTTTCAAGATGTAAAAATTAATCTAAGTTCCGTCAAACAGGAAGTGGGCATGCGAGAGATCGCAGACTCTATTACAAGGTATAGGTCCCCATACTGATACTCCATGCCAAATTGCAGAAAGCTCGGATACATAGTTCCTGAGAAAAATGTGACAGAAATTTTTGTGACAACGACGACGACGCAAGACGACGGATAGTGATCCCTATATGTCGCCACTGCGTGAACGCAGGCGACACAATGATGCACCTTGACAATGAACATTTTTTTCATATTTATTTCATCAAAACATAAAGTGGAAATGATATATGTGCTGCAATAACATAATTGATTGACAACCATCAAATTTGCAATCTATCTGATGAAATCTTTTAAAGAATGTGTTTTCTATTAGAATACAAACACATACCTTCATATAAATAATTCCTAATTCATTTACACCAACTACAGCATCCATATGGAAAAGTTCATAAAATTTACCCATCTGTAATGGAAAAGTTCATAAAATTTACCCATCTGTAATGGAAAAGTTTATAAAATTTACCAATTTGCAATGAAAAAGTTCATAAAATTTACCCATCTGTAATTGAAAAGTTTATAAAATTTACCCATCTGTAATGGAAAAGTTAAAATTTACCAATCTGCAATGGAAAAGTTCATAAAATTAACCCATCTTTAATGGAAAAGCTCATAAAATTTACTCATCTGTAATGGAAAAAATCGTAAAATTTACTTTTCTGTAATGGAAAAGTTCATAAAATTTACCCATGTGTATGGGAAAAGTTTATAAAATTTACACATCTGTAATGGAAAAGTTCATAAAATTTACTTGTCTGTAAAGGAAAAGTTCATAAATTTTACCATTTGCTGTGAAATGTTTGAAGAACAACGCGACTGCAACTGCTATATAAATATACAGAAAAATTCTACATATCTAAAATGATTGGTTGAAATTTGTTGCAGGAGTAACAAAAAATGGTGATAAATTAACAAAATATGCAGAGTGTCTTGTGTTTTCTAAACAATCAGTACATACTTTGAAAAACAGAATAGTATCATAATACTTGGATTTCATTTCCCACCACTGTCTCATGGCCTGAAAAATAGAACAGGATCATTAGACTAAGTGTTGTTCCATTGAAACATACAAAACTCTTTGGAGAAGCAATTTCATAAGTTAAGACATACATGTACATTGTTGTTCCATTGAAACATACAAAACACAATTTCATAAGTTAAAACATACATGTATTTATTCTTCAAAGTCATCTGTCAGATGTGTTTCAATTATTCAATACAACTACATCTCAAAGATTTTCCAGCTAGAGTGAGTATGAGCTTCAGTTTTAAGAAGCATTTGATATCCTTGGGTTTTTTCCATTCAAACAGGGTAAAATGTTTTGGAACATGGATTATAATATGTTCTTAGTCATATATATGGTACTGAAGGAAGCACTTTATTTATTTGTCTAAACTCAGACAATTTAAATGAAATATTTATATATAGACCAAATTTTTTGACGAAAAAGTGTCCATGGGATACAGATATGTCGGAAAACAGGAAAAAGATGAGTGACAGACTTGAAAAGGGGAGACGCGGTACAACTCAACATACAAAAGCTTCATACTAAATATCAAATCATTCCTGCATACACAAGCTGAGAAATCTTTGAAAAAAATTTCGGACGTAGGTACGGGTAAAACTTGATGCCCCCTTTGCCTAGCGGCGGGGGCATAAAAACTTCTATGAATGGGTATTTTTCCAAAGTGTCTTCCCTGGGTACCTTGTAAGTTTTAATGGACCAGCCCTGAACATGAAGTTCATATACATGTACCGTAGTAACCAGATGGACCAGTACATCCCTGACTCCATAAAGCTCAATTTTGCTAAACTTCAGATGCATGTATATACAATGCATGAAATCATTCAGACAGTCCCATGTCAAGAGACCTACTACATAGAAATGTGAAAACTACTGAGGAAGTACTTTTATTCGTTGACATTGATTTTCATGGTTTTCAAAAATATCAATATTTCTTTGGTACTTCAATTTGTGGTTTCGAATTCTATAAATCAAAACTCTATAGAAAATGATTTCAGTTGGTAACTTAATTTCGTGGTTTAAGGAAACCATGAAATCAATGAAAATTTGAACCCCACGAACAATAATACTTTCACAGTATTGGATACCATAATCTCAAGACAGGGTTATAAGTAAACATACTGGCGTTTGTTGCTTAAGGAAGGTATCTGGTATATGGACTGTTCTAGGGTCGTAATCTGGGTCAGATTCTGGTTTTCCCTTGATATCTCTGAAATAAAAAATTAATACATGCATGTCATAATAGAACTTGCTATATGGTTTGAGGTTCCTCACTGTGTTGAAGACTGTAAGTTGACCCCTAGATGCTTTGTTTTGGGTCATTTTAACCTGGATATTGGATGTTGTCTCCTTGACATTTACCCCATTTCCTTTCTTTTTCATATTAATATCAAAGACCATTTTTATTTGTACTCAACTCATTCTAGGACACATTCTGGCTTTATTTTAGGATCTGATTTGGATAGTTCTCATCACGGTGATCCATTTGATAAAACATGTTTAGTTTTTTTTTGGAAATGGACTTGCATGCAAAATTTAACAGAAGTCACTCAAGTGTAAAATGCAGTTCAATGCCACTTACCGGTAATTGTCCATGATTTGGGTAGTACTCATCAAGGCAATTAATTTGATGAAACAACATTGTGGTATGCTGTGTAGTTGATAAGATATTGACTTCAAACATAAAATTTTAAAAAGTCACTAAAGCATAACATGTAGGCAATGGATCCTTCACTACTAGTAGTAGTACATGTACTTGTGTAATATTATTAAAATATTACAAGAGGTTACTAATATGTGGACCTAAACACACCTCTTAACATTTAGACGTACAGACGAACAATGGTATATCTATATGCCCTTTACACATTTGTGGCGGGGCAATAAAAACATACATCTGGTTATCTTTTCTCACAAATTATTTATCAAGATATTTCATGAATACTTACAAAATTTTACCAGGCTGTAAAAATTGCAGTTTTACGTGAGGAAAATTGGCTTCCTGTTCTGAAGTACCACTAACACTAGGGCCCTGTTCAATAAATACTAGAATAATTCAACTTATACAATTAACTTATGCATGAAAAAAACTTAAGTTAACAAACTATTGAAAGTATACAGTAAAAGCAGAAATATTCGTGGGGAATAAAATTTGTTAATTTCATGGGTGAGAGATGTCAATGAAACTAAATCCCAAACGAATTTAAAATCCAGTAATATTAATAACTAAACGTATACATTGTACATGTATTTGATATGAATACCATGAAAATTCGTCCCCAGGGAACAGTTAAAAACTAAAAAAAATGACTATACAGAATTAAGAAACGAGTCAATGGAACATCCCAATGCAAATTTGCATTTGTGAGCATGTGCATTGCCCATGTGGTTTGACAAACAAGTGAGCTTTTGAGTTAGTTACAGAGTTTTTTGTTCAACAGAAATACATTTTTACCTAAAAATTCTTCTTATTTATCCTGGTGCTTTCTCGTAAAAGTTCATGTATAATGTCTGTCTGTTTTCTTTTTAAGACAATTCTACGTTTTTATTTCAGCTATTTAATTTTCACGTAGAATTGTTGTAAGTAGTCTGTAGAATTGTTGTAAGTAGTCTGTAGAATCGTTGTAAGTAGTCTGTAGAATCGTTGTAAGTAGTCTGTAGAATCATTGTAAGTAGTCTGTAGAATTGTTGTAAGTAGTCTGTAGAATCGTTGTAAGTAGTCTGTAGAATCGTTGTAAGTAGTCTGTAGAATCGTAGAATCGTTGTAAGTAGTCTGTAGAATCGTTGTAAGTAGTCTGTAGAATCGTTGTAAGTAGTCTGTAGAATTGTTGTAAGTAGTCTGTAGAATCCTTGTAAGTAGTCTGTAAAATTGTTGTAAATAGTCTGTAGAATCGTTGTAAGTAGTCTGTAGAATAGTTGTAAGTAGTCTGTAGATTTGTTGTAAGTAGTCTGTAGAATTGTTGTAAGTAGTCTGTAGAAACGTTGTAAGTAGTCTGAAGAATCGTTATAAGTAGTCTGTAGAATCGTTGTAAGTAGTCTGTAGAATCGTTGTTAAGTAGTCTGTAGAATCGTTGTAAGTAGTCTGTAGAATCGTTGTAAGTAGTCTGTAGAATTGTTGTAAGTAGTCTGTAGAATTGTTGTGTCCGTAGAATTGTTGTTAGTAGTCTGTAGAATCGTTGTTAAGTAGTCTGTAGAATTGTTGTAAGTAGTCTGTAGAATTGTTGTAAGTAGTCTGTAGAATTGTTGTAAGTAGTCTGTAGAATTGTTGAAAGTAGTCTGTAGAATTGTTGTAAGTAGTCTGTAGAATAGTTGTAAGTAGTCTGTAGAATCGTTGTAAGTAGTCTGTAGAATTGTTGTAAGTAGTTTGTAGAATTGTTGTAAGTAGTCTGTAGAATCGTTGTAAGTAGTCTGTAGAATTGTTGTAAGTAGTCTGTAGAATAGTTGCAGTGTTGGCGGTAGGAAAAATTTTGCATTAGCCACTGTGGCTAATACCCCAAGATTTTCATTAGCCACATTCAAAAATCTTTAGCCACTAAAAATAATTACATAAAAATATTTCCTTTCAATGTTTTTCCTTTTAATTCATTTATCTTCTCATAGTATCTTAGCAATGAAGATTGTTTTTTTCTTCTATATCTTCATACCCTTCCACTACGGTAGCTTAAGTCAGTAATGGTTACGTTAGGTCAATCTGCTTTGAATGCTGGAATTTTGTTACACATGATTCTATTTTATTTGACATGGTATGGCATGTATGGTTTCAATTATTCATTTTGTTTTTGAATGTCTTTATAAAACATCTTGCTGTATACAAAAATAATTTCCAAATCTTTCAATGGCTATAGAAAAAAGTTCCACAGTAATTTTAATCAGATGTCACCTGTGCATTTTTGTGTAATAATCAACTTGAACTCATTGGAAAACAATTTGTTTTCATTGACAATTATAAACCTTGTTTTCAGTAATGACAGTGATACTTTAAGTGTTCTATCTAGTCTATACAAACGGCAACTTTGTTTTCAGTATTTGGACATTCTACATGTTCTTCTTTTTGGTATTTGGTATTTTAGGTACTTTGCGGTATTTGGACATATTGGTAATTTTGCGGTATTTGGACAAACCGGAAGTGAGAAAGTTTGTTTTCTCACCAAACGGAGGTGTTTGCATGGATTTCTAAAGTTTCTCTTTAATATTTTGATGAATAAAGCTTGCGGTTATTGAAATCAAACCATCTATGCACTAACCAAATAAGGTTTTAACTTTATGCTTTGAAAACACCTATTTTTTTCAATTCGCCAATGTGGCGAATGAAGATGAAACTTTCTTCGCCACTCAAGATTTCAATTCGCATCTGGCGACGTGGCGACCTTCTAGCGCCAACACTGAGTTGTAAGTAGTCTGTAGAATCGTTGTAAGTAGTCTGTAGAATCGTTGTAAGTAGTCTGTAGAATTGTTGTAAGTAGTCTGTAGAATTGTTGTAAGTAGTCTGTAGAATCGTTGTTAGTAGTCTGTAGAATCGTTGTAAGTAGTCTGTAGAATCGTTGTAAGTAGTCTGTAGAATTGTTGTAAGTAGTCTGTAGAATTGTTGTGCCTGTAGAATTGTTGTAAGTAGTCTGTAGAATTGTTGTAAGTAGTCTGTAGAATTGTCGTAAGTAGTCTGTAGAATCGTTGTTAGTAGTCTGTAGAATTAAAGTAAGTAGTATGTAGAATCGTTGTAAGTAGTCTGTAGAATTGTTGTAAGTAGTCTGTAGAATTGTTGTAAGTAGTCTGTAGAATTGTTGTAAGTAGTCTGTAGAATTATTGTAAGTAGTCAGTAGAATTGTTGTAAGTAGTCTGTAGAATTGTTGTAAGTAGTCTGTAGATGACAATACGCATTCAGATCTATTGAACAAACAAGATGCTCAAACTGTACAATTATCTGCACTTCACCATTTTGTTGGGGGAAGGGGGGGATTTTTGCTGCAGAATTTCTCCAAACTGTTTGCAGATCTGCCATTAGCTCTCATTTAAAAGTCCGGTAAGTTTCCTGAAACTCTCAAAGACAGTCTTTTTTAAATTCTACCGTGATAGCATACTTTCTGGATAAGTTTTGATAAAAACAATCACTTTTGGTTTTGATAAAAAAAAAAAAAAACAATCATTTTCATGACTGCTATTTTTTTTTTATTTAATATGGACAGAACTTCTGAATTTAAGACTGTTCATATTAGAACTAGGTGCAATCTATTCAAATTAATAGGAAAAATGAAAGGATATGGAGTGAATGTACATGTGACAAAAACGCACACGATACATAGAAGACTGATTCATTTAAAACTTGTTTATGTTCACATTTGACACATTTGAATCTATTGCCATCTGTAGCAATCGAGTTTTATATCGCTCTCATTAGTACTGATAGGCTTATTTTAAAGCACTTCAATCAGTCAGTTGATCAAACTGTTCAAACAAAACCCATAATTGTCTATTTGAATCAATCTATATGAAGCCACCTGTTTATTAATAGACCAAAAAATATGTATTGCAATAAATATTTTCTTAATATGAATAGCCAAAACTGATTAAAATTGATAGTGATCGATTCAAATATTGTAAATTTGAACTGGATCTTACAACATCTGAAGCAGTAAAGGCAGCCAGTCTGGATTTTGTTTTATCCCCTACACTTGGTGTAAATGATGAACTCCTGTTAACAGCTGGACTTTCCACTTCTAATTTCTTGGGTTTTGCTGGTGGTCTTTTTCTTTTCTTTGTTGGCTCCTAAAATAACACAGAATTAGTAATAAATTCAATTAAGGTGGTACTGGGGTCTTAAATTCTGTCAGATAGAATTTTCTGATTTTTTCATGATTTACCCTTTGCTATTAGGGCATATAAAAAATAAAATAAAAATAAGGGGTCACCGGCCATATAAGAATGAAATATGAAATGTAAAAATCTGCTATTTTGGTTGAAATAATAGGGAAAATTAGCGAATTTTAACAAAATTTTAAATTATTTTAGTTACATCAGATAGAATTTTTTAAAATTTGGTAAATTAATAGCTTATACACAGTCCTTCAATTTCCATGAAAAAAATTTGGGGGTCACCGAACTTATTTTTGAATAAATCGCAAAAAACTCATTTTTTCCTATTATTTCTATACAAATTATCTCCCCTTAATGGAATAGGAGTTAGCTGGAAGGTTCAATATTTTGCGTGGTTACTTAAGGAAAGTGGCATATTCATCAAATTTAACTATTATAAGACATTGAAAATGGTTTGGGCAATGTTCCCATAGTGAATTCCATTTTAAGTCACATGCGCAAGAATGATGCGCAATTTTAAACTCCCGTACTGCCTTAAATGTAGCCATTAATTCTTTTTCATAATTTCAAATTCAAATACTTTATTGTCATTAAACTCAAATAAGTTTGT
>MJUU01070684.1:0-21007 GCA_002080025.1 Modiolus philippinarum
TATCTGTAATTTATTAATTAAAATTTAGACAGTATTTTAATAATAATATTAAAGAAAAAATAAACGGCTATGCTGAGCGCAGCATGATACGACCGCATCATATCAACCACTGAAACTTGAAAAAGTGTAATTTAGAGTAAATTTGGACACTGTAAAAAGCTTGACACAGTAATTAGATGGACACAAAAAAAGCTTGATACAGTAATAAGCTAAACCCAAAATAGTAAAAATAAAGCTTACAATGAGAATAATCCAAAGAAAAAATCCCATCAAAATCTGATGAAAAATAAGGATTTCGCATGTTTCTTATAATTGCAATTTTGGCCCCTCTGACCCCTTATAGCTTGGAAATGATATGAGCTACGCCAAATCCATTGAATACTACTTATAGCTTACAATGAGAGGAACGCAAGGAATAATCTCCCATCAAAATCTGATGAAAAATAAAGATTTCACATATTTGTAATAATTGCAGTTTTGGCCCCTTTGACCCCTTATAGCCCGGAAGTGGTAATAGATACATCAAATCTGTTGACATATTCCTGAAAGCTTACAATGAGAGGAATCTAAAGAAAAAAATCCCATTGAAATCTGATGAAAAATAAAAATTTTAGGTAATCTGTATGTTTGCAATTTTGGTCCGGTTGGGCCCCTCATAGCTTGGAAAGGAAACAAATTATCAAAAATCATGTGGTGCAGCACTAGTTTATTTTTCATAAGGAATCCATTGCAAAAAACTCCATCAAAATCGGACTAAAAATAAAAAATTGAAAATTTTGAAATTCGCCCCTTTTGGGCCCATTTATCTCGTGAACCGTACATGCCACGTGAAATCCATTGGCATACTTCAGATTGGAAATTTTCTAAGGAGTATATTGAAAGGAACCCCATCAAAATCCGATAAATAATAAAGATTCTACAGTCAAATATGTGAAAACACCTAATATATTTAACCCTTTTTTGGCCCCTAATTCTTAAACGGGTGAGGCCAAAAACTAAAGGAAAAAAAACGTTTCTCAAGAATGTTCCAAGAAACATCATACTAAAATTTGAAAACAATCCGACGACTAGAACCAAAGTTATGCTGTCCACAAACACGAAAATAACTAATTTACCCCCTTTTAAAAAACGGGTGGGGCAGGGAACTCGAAATTAAAAACCCGGGCTTAGGCTTGTGGCAACAAACATCATACTAAAATTTGATAACAATCCGTTCACTAGAACCAATGTTATGCTGTCCACAGACCCCGACGCCTACGCCGACCACAGCGCCATACCATAATACGACCGCAAAATTTTTGCGGTCCTATAAAAATATATTGAACAATGATGTTGATGTTCAAAATTTAACCAATTGATGTACGATTCATTTGACCAAAGAAAAAAAAATACTTTATATTATGTATTAAAGAAGGTTTCAGAAGCAACCATTAATTGATTTTGATTTTACTGTATGTTGTCAAGTAGAATGTTGAAAATGACGATGGAAATTTTTGACTCACACAAGAACTTTAAGATATTGCTTAATTGGTTTATGTTTACTACCAACTTTAGCAATATCAGTTACCAGTATATAAAGGCAAGGGATGATTTTGAAAGATGCTTGATCTTCACCAATATGCATGTTTATGTCATAATCCCTTTAACACCCAAATTTAAATAATCTCTTTGGACTTTCAAAGCATGAATAAGCTTAAAAATTAATTTTGACCTGTTTTCACATTTGAAATGTTTTTGAAATTCCTGTACACTTGTGTCTCTTCAGCAAAGAAATTGGAAATTAAAAATAGAAACTAGAAATATGCCAGCAAATCTCGGTAATATCATACCCCTGCTCCCCCTAAACAAAGATCAAATCAAATTTTTAAATAATGATGCATAAGGGCAATGTACATGTATACTTAACATTCTGTGAAAGTTTCAATGAATTTCCTTAAGTGGTCTAGGAGGGGTTGTGGCCACAAAGTAAGTACCCATGGCGGACGGATGAACAAACACACAGATGGACGAACGGATGGATGGAAGGACACCATGATCACTATTTACATGTACCGACCGCTAAAGATGGGGTTTAATAAATAGATTTGATTTTAAAAAAGGGGTTTCTACATAATGACTTAAGTTTTGTATGGAAGTGTTAGTTTTCCTCCTAGATATAGGATCATCTATTTATATGCAAACATTACAATTTACCTATGTCACAGATGTTCAAGGAAATGGGTGGGAAAAGGATGGAGAATCCATTTGTCATAAGATTGCACTGTTTGTATAATGACTTCAGCAAAATGTTAAAACATAAAACTTCCTGTACATATACATTAGTCATCACCTTATTTAATGTATGAATATATGACTATGAAAGCTTTAATAAACAAGTATATCATAGCATGAAAATTAGCCTCCGCATGAATTTCCATGCCATTCAAATGCGTTAGATAAAACAGCAAAAGGTGAACTTTTAACACAGAGGACAATATTCCACAATATTCATGCAATAACCACATAATAGGGTATATAATTTCACAAGTAATAAATGAGCAAAAGAACAAGTAAAAAGTTCTGACAAGATCAAGTATTTCAAACGCCTGTGATTTAAGTCAATGCAAGTCCATGCAACTACATCCATATGAAAGATGATGAATCTGTTAATTAAGTTTACAAGATGTATTCACTGCCTCAAAGGGGCAATTTTTCAGAGAAGAGATAGAAATGGTTCCAAAAATGAGGGAAACTATCATGGTTACAGAACTATTGCTTGGAAACAAACATATACTTTCCCTTACTTTTATACCATTCTCTCCTCTTTTCAGAAAATCAGCCCCCATCCAATATGGCTGAAATAACAATGAAATGGTCTATTCATACAATATATATATACAGAGTTGGAAAATGGTAGGTTTGATTTTATGGCAGAACTGAGTAATTTGACAGGTTTTCCTTTGTGAAGTCATAATTGATTGGCAGATGTGAAACTTTATGTTTCTTCCACTTAACCACAAATTAGCTCCCTTTTCCAATAAATAATTTCCACATATCCATAAAAATCAGGCAGTCTGTGCCTTTAGCCACTAGCCCTATGCCCAAGACAAGTAA
The DNA here is from genome assembly GCA_002080025.1 of Modiolus philippinarum. Classification (NCBI taxonomy): domain Eukaryota; kingdom Metazoa; phylum Mollusca; class Bivalvia; order Mytilida; family Modiolidae; genus Modiolus; species Modiolus philippinarum. Next base: position 3,094 of record MJUU01070684.1, read on the forward strand.
AATCAGTCTTGGGCTAGTAAAAATTTGAAGTCACTAGACCAGTGGGCTAGTAAAAATGGTACCTTATTTACAAAGAATCTTCTATAAGGGCTAGTGAAACTGAGTTCAGGCTAGTACTACACAGGACCTTACTAGCTCCTTTGGGCTGGTGAAATGAAAAAGGTTTTGGCACAGACTGATCATAAGGGTGACAGTTAACATTTTTTTCATTGTAACCTATATCTTTTAACCATCCATTTACAAAAGTATATAAATATAAAATTCTCATGGATAAAAGGTTCATTTCTATGAGGTTGAAAATTTTCTTTCCATTAGTTCCCTGTGCATTCTTTGTAAATTTAGGTAAAGGTAAAAGAGAGCTGAAGGCAACACGTACACTGCTGTTACTATTCTGCATACATGTATTTATATTTTACATTTAAGTAGACTACATATACTTACTCAAGATATGTGTCTTTTTGCATGTGTCATAAAGAGAGAATACATCCAGTCATATCTTCAGGGGGTGTAATATGAAATCCATATTACACGGGCGTGTAATATGAAATCTGTATTACATGGTAAATATGGCTTTTTCAAAATGGCGACCGACGATTTCTAATTCATGGAATAAACAAAGATTTTACATATTTCAGAATAAATTTACTGCCTCAAGTTACAAACATCTTATTTATTTACTATGAACAAGCAACATTTTTTCGGATTTTTTGTGTACACCTGTAATAAGTTTCTTTTTGCTTATAACGAATTTCAGAGGACTGGTGAAATGAATTTGTTATAAGCCAAATTCGTTCTATTTTTATTATATTATATAACGAATTTGTTTTAACAGATGAACATGTGTTATAAATAAAAAACCATGTTATTGTACAAATTCATTTATTTTACATTTTAATCACAAAATTTAATTTTGTTCCTACATATTTTCAATATGTGCTAAGAGTACTTGGTATATGTCAAATTTCAACGATGTCATTTCAGGCTGTGTATGTGAAACACTACATATGCCCCCAGATTCTACACTAAAATATATGAAAAAACCCAATTTTACCCCTTTTTGACCTCTGTGACCTTGACCTTCGACCTAATTTTTTTGCATATTGACGTTCCGTTTGACAAGACCTATACACTTGCCAAGTATTAAAAGTCTACCTTACATTTTAAACATGCTATAAGAAACCTACAGAAAAATACTGCATCAAGATCCAACAAAAAATTTTAAAATTCATTTTTTCCATTAGATCCTCTTTGGGCCTCTTGTTACCGTACTCAAAAACGGTAAATGCAACCTCAAATCTGTTGGCATACTACAGTTGCGCAATTTTATTGGCAACAACATAAAAACAAACCTCGTCTAAATAGGATAAATAATAAGGATTCTATGGTCAAATACAAAAATGTATGTGAAAACAGCCAATTTCACCCTTTTTTTTACCTCTGTGACCTTGACCTTTGACCTCACCTAATTTTTTTTGCATATTTTTGTTCCTCTTGGCTAGACCTATACACTTGCCAAACTGAAAAGTCTACCTTACAAGTTATAGCCAAGGTTAAAGTTTCTGACAAACAGAAAGACACACACAGACACAGACAGACAGACACACATACAGGACAAAAACAATATGCCCCCCAATCCTTGATCTGAGGGCATAAAAATCATCAACAAATTTATCATCTTTAACGAGTCAAATAGTTTTAAATTATGGGACGATTATATATTAACATTTTCTTTGTACATATAGTTTGCATGAATAAATTTAACATAAAATGATATATAATGACTTCAGATAAAGCAGATGGACCCAGTATTTGTTTTGATGTTTCATCACCCATTCTGTAGTATTTTGGTCAATGTCTAAAAGGTCTTTCTACGGGAGCTGAGCTACACACTATGCTAGTAATTGCATCTAGAGTTTATTTTGGAATATGAAATTCACCCAATATCCTCACTGAAGTCATGAGTGGGGACAGACAATATTTAAACTAACTAAAATTAAATCAGAAATACATGTATATGGGAACATAATTAGGCACATTGTCTTTAAGGCCATTAATGCCTGAGGCACAGGATTATGTCTTTTGTGTACATCCACTGATTGTCTATAATCTTTAATCAGTTTGGGGAAAATATATAATACCTCACTTGGGGTATTGGGTGCGTATAAATTCAGCAACATCATCATTTCAGCGACTATCACTTCAGCGACATATTTTGAGTAATTCTGTATATTATTTCAGCGACATTTTTTCTATGTATCATATATGAATTCAGCGACCCTGAATGTTAAAGAAATCATATAAAAGGATGAAATAATACAACTTTATATAAAGTAAATATACATTGATGTAAATGTTCTAATAAGGTCAAGTAGATAGAGTACCAGATAGAGTGGATAGAGTACCAGTTAGAGGTAATTCTCGAAGGTAAAAATCAACGTCAATGAATACGGGACTGTCTTGCCTGGAACTTTTTTGTAGTTGAAGGCGAAAATAGATAAAAGTTTACATATTTTCCAATATAAACAAGATATAAATTGACGTGAAGTTTCCAATAACATTTGTCACATGAAAACTGTAGAATAGATTTTTTATTTGACGAAAAAACAAAAAACCTAGAAACGCAGATCGATCATAAAAGTATGAAAAGAAGACCTAATGGGTGGGTTCATGTACAGACTTAACAAAACTTCCATGACCACCCATCTTCGAATACAGAAAGGTACACAGATATTATATTCAATAGTCTAAACAATTGTCAATTCTAAGATGATACGTTTATTCTATGGACAATAAATTTGTCACTATAAGTAATATATATCCTGCAAAAACTCCTACTCCACCTTCTGGTTTTACAGGTAAATGTCGCTGAATTAATATTATTATATAGATAGCAGTGATTCATCGAGTTTTCTCAGTGAAATAAATGTTGTGTTGTCACCAATGAAAATAAAGGATTTCTAGTCACTGGATGACGTCTTAATGAAGCGACGTCACAATGTCTCTTCAATGTCGTCGTCAAGTAAACAACTGGTGTATTGACATGACAAAAATAATCTGCATCTAAAATCTCGGTTTTTGAGTAGAAAATCTATATAATAAAAAGCATAACTAATCGGCCGTCATGAATAGAACAAGTTCTGCAACTCATTAAATCCTTCTGCGTTGTTCGGCACTGGTGACATTTTTATTGATATTCAATGGTCAATTAGTTATACTATAAGTATTATATGTCGCTGAATTTATATGCTTTTTGTCGCTGAAATGATAATGTCGCTGAAATGATAATGTCGCTGAAATGAAACAAGAGGCTCTCAAGAGCCTGTATCGCTCACCTGGCCCTTGATTAACATAGACATTTTATGTTATAGAGCCCTTATATATAATTAAACTATAAATCCAATATCCCTAATTAGTTAAAGGGGAGAAGACCTCTGTTAGTTTAACATTGGACCCAATGGGAAACACTAAGTTCCCCGCTGGCTGCCATGTTGGATATCTCGCTGACCTGAAAAACACCTTTTTGCAAGGGACCACTCAATGACTATTGCGGCCAAGTTTTGTTCCAATTGGCTCAGTACCTTCAGAGGAGAAGATCTTTGAATGTGTTTTCCCATAGGGTCCAATGTAAAAACTATGTTCCCCACTGGCGGCCATGTTGGATATGGTGCGATCCTGAAAAACACCTTTTTTGCAAGGGACCACCTAAGGACTATTGTGGCCAAGTATGGTTCCAATTGGCTCAGTAGTTTCAGAGAAGAAGATTTTTGAAAGTGTTTTCCCATAGGGTCCAATGTTAAAACTATGTTTCCCCCTGGCAGCCATCTTGAATATCACGCTGACCTGAAAAACACATTTTTTGCAAAGGACCACCTAAGGACTATTGTGGCCAAGTTTGGTTCCAATTGGCCCAGCAGTTTCAGAGGAGAAGATCTTTGAATGTGTTTTCCCATAGGGTCCAATTTTAAACTATATCCCCCGCTGGCAGCCATGTTGAATATAGCACAATCCTGAAAAACACCTTTTTGTAAGGAACCACCCAAAGACTATTGTGGCCAAGTTTGGTATCAATTGGCTCAGTAGTTTCAGAGAAGAAGATCTTTGAAAATGTTTTTCCCATAGGATCCAATGTTAAAACTATGTTTCCGGCTGGCGGCCATCTTGAATATAGCACTGACCTGAAAAACACCTTTCTTGTAAAGGACCACCTAACGACTATTGTGGCCATGTTTGGTTCAAATTGGCCCAGTAGTTTCAGAAAAGAAGATCTTTGAATGTGTTTTCCCATAGGGTTCAATGTTAAAACTGTGTCCCCCTCTGACGGCCATGTTGATTGTAGCGCAATCCTGAAAAATATCTTTTTTGTAAGGGACAACCCAAAGACTATTGTGGCCAAGTTTGGTACCAACTGGGGCAGAAGTTTCAGAGAAGATCTTTGAAAACGTTTTCCCATAGGGTCCAATGTCAAAACTATGTTCCCCGCTGGCAGCCATCTTGGAAATTGCGCGGACCTAAAAAACACCCTTTTTGTAAGGCACCACCCAAGGACTATTGTGACCAAGTTTGGTACCAATTGGCTCAGTAGTTTCAGAGAAGAAGATCTTTAAAAGTGTTTTCCCATAGGCTCGAATGTTAAAACTATGTTTCTCGCTGGCAGCCATCTTGGAATTCGCGCAGACCTTAAAAACACTTTCTTTGTAAGGGATCACCCAAGGACTATTGTGGCCAGCTTTGGTTCCAATTTGCCCAGTAGTTACAGAGGAGAAGATCTTTGAATATGTTTTCCCATAGGGTCCAATGTTAGAACTAGTCCCCCGCTGGCGGCCATGTTGAATGTAGTGCGATCCTGAAAACACCTTTTTTGTAAGGGACCACCCAAAAACTATTGTGGCCAAGTTTGGTACCAATTGGCTCTGTAGTTTCAGAGAAGAAGACCTTTGACAATGTTTTCCCATAGGGTCCAATGATAAAACTATGTTTCCAGCTGGCGGCCATCTTGGAAATCACACGGACCTAAAAAAACATCTTTTTGTAAGGGACCACCCAAGGACTATTGTGGCCAGGTTTGGTTCCAATTGGCTCAGTAGTTTCACAGAAAAAGATCTTTGAAAGTGTTTTCCCATAGTGTCCAATGTTAAAACTATGTTTCCTGCTGGCGGCCATCTTGGAAATCGGGCGGACCTAAAAAACATTTTTTTTGTAAGGGACCACCCAAGGATTATTGTGGCTAAGTTTGGTTCCAATTGGCCCAGAAGTTTCAGAGAAAAAGAATTTGAAACGTTTTTTTCAATAGTGTCCTATGTTAAATTTTGGTTAAATTGGTCCCAGCTGGCGGCTATCTTGGATGACGTACAGACCTGAGTGACACAATTTTTAAAGGGGACCACCCAAGGACTATTGTGGCCAAGTTTGGTTTCAATTGGCCCAGTGGTTTCAGAGGAGAAGATCTTTGAATGAAAAGTTTACGGACGGACGGATGGACGGCGGACGAATGACGGACGCAAAGTGATTGCAAAAGCTCACCCTGGTATAGCCAGGTGAGCTAAAAAGTAGGAAATGTCCCTGAATTTATCATCTCCGGGGGTATCATATCCCAAACAGGGTATATTTTTACAGTGATAATATTCTTTATTTTGGATTTGATAGTTTCTGCTAAAAAGGGCAAATATTTAGATAAAATGCAACAATTTTTCAAAAAGAAATATGTTTCTAATATTAATGCAGCAAAAATGAATGTCCTACGAAATTTGCATTTTACATGGGCAGATAACTTTCTGAAAACTAAAAAAATGAATGTATGTTTTTTTGGAAAAATATTGCTATTGATATAAATTGTTGCCCTTTTGAGTAAAAAGTGGAAATTCAGAAATAAGTGATTTTATCACTGTAAAAATATACCCCGTTTGGGGTATTATACCCCAAGTGAGGTATTATACCCCAAATGGGGGATTTTCCCGGACCTGTTAATGATTAAATAAACACTGTAAATATGTGACTTGTCCAATTATGTTAATCTTAAATGTGTTTATTGTTTCAAAATTGTTCAGACTCATTGTTACACTATTATACACACCATCTTGGGCAATGTATTTGAAAAGTAATTGCAATTACATCAATCATGTCAATTTTTCAAATTGTATTTAAATATTTTCAAATACTTGTAATTGAAAAAAACTCAATTGCAATTACTTTCAATTTCTTCAGAAATTGTAATTGATTGCAATCAATTGCAATTACTGATTGCAATTACCCCATCCCTGATTGGAACCCAAATAAAAATGAACAAAATGTTTACCAGTCTGAATTAATTGATTAAATTTGATTGCTAATTAAATCAAAATTACACATTTTGACCATTCGATACGCATGGTTAACAATTAACCATTGGGCATTTGCACATTCTTCTTGAACCTCGGATGTATGTGCCGATCTAAGCTTATCCTATTGTCCAGCAATTACACAATGATTAAAATCTTCTGATCATTGTGTATTGGCTTAATAAAAGGTTCAGCTTTACAAAGAGCATTAAATCTGAGTTTAGCTGACTATATCTGTGTGATTTGGACTTCGTAATATCCGACAAAAAGTACACGTAATTATTGATCATGGGGATCAGTAATCACTTGGCTATAACAGAAAATTCACTATAAACAAATTTGTTATAAACTAATAAATTATAATGAATCTTACAGGCTTTTGGCCGGGGATTTCAAAAAACTTCGCTATATGTGTAAATTTGTTATAAGCATGTTCGTTATATTCGAGTTTACTGTATGTAGTTGTTCCAGTAAATGACCTGCGTTGTTGTGAAAATACTTTTGCTGTTTTTGAAGAAAAGTACCAGTTCTACAAATGTAGTGTAAGAAAAGATTTAAAAAGTTCACCTTGAATCTATTTTCCCTTTACCAAATATAAACGTTGACAATAAATGTAAGTGTTTATCACACACATGTATAGGCATATGAGTATGATGAAACCATTATCACATTTGCATGATCTTGCCATGGTGGAAAAATATTATTTACAATTTTCAGTACAAATGTGCTTACATTTAATGGTAGGAGATACATTAATTTTCTTTTCCATTTGAAAATACTCTGTCTGTTGAATCAGAAATACCAAACAAGAAGAACTTAATGTTGAAATGTAAAAAACACGAAAGAAAAAAATGTGCAAAAACCTTTTTTCCCTTGCTATACTCACAAGTAAACATTAACAATTTCATTTAAGTATAGATGATCCACATATTCACCATGATATTCAGATCCTTATTTTTTAAAAGAAATATACAGCATTAGATCCTGGCTTAATACCCATTCTCGCATGGTACCCATTCTCACCATGCACAGCTTTTCTGCTAACTAACAAGAGTAGACCCTTATACTAACAGATGTCTCCCCTGTCCCTGCTTGGTGTCTGAATTGATGTGAAAAAAATAACTGAGCTAATCCGAAAAACTGAACATGCTCACTAGATTGTGAAATTTAGTTCATTGATAAAAGCCATATAGCAGGCCATTATAACTATACCCAAGACCAACCCACATACAAAATATCATTGACCTACCACAAATAGATACTGATAAACTTAACATGCTCACTAGACCATGAAATTGAGTCAAAGACAAAATCACCTGCCAGTCTGCGACATGTTCTACTCAAGACCAAGCGACATACTAAATATCACTGACCTACCACTTATAATTGTTGAGAAACTAACATAATCAGAGAAACTTATCACGGCCTCCACATCGTGAAATTGAGGTCAAGGACAAAAGTCATATGCCAGACTGACATGTACTAGTCTACCCAAGACCAACCCACATATCAAATATTATCAACCTAACACATCTTGTTATTGAGAAATTGACATAATCAGACTCTAAACTTAACATGGCCACTAGACCATGAAATTGAGGTCAAGGACAAAAGTCATATGCCAGACTGACATAGAGCCAAGACCAACCTGTATACCAAATATCATAGACCTACCACTTACAGTTATTGAGAAATGGATCTAATCAGAGAAACTTAATGCGGTCAGTAGACCGTGAAATTGAGGTCAAGGACAAAAGTCATATGCCAGACTGACATGCACTAACCAAGACCAACAGTATACCAAATACCAAATATCATTGACCTACCACTTACATTTATTGAGAAATGGACTTAACCAGAGAAACTTAACATGGTCACTGGACCGTGCAATTAAAGTCAAGGTCACATGTTATATGTCTGTCAGGTAGCACTTGATTAGTACTACTACTGGACCAAATATGATATTCCTACATCAAAGGGTTTTCAAAATATCCTGCATTTAGTAAAATTTAATGCCGTCACCTTCATACTCTGCATGCCTATGTCTCAATTTCCGCAACTTTCGTCGCGGGTGAGACAAAAAGGGTCAGTTAAAATATATTATGATATTTGAAATAAACAGGTTTTCGACTTAACAGGGAACCAAAACTTTGACAGAAAAATCTTAGAACATTTGTAAAAATAGCAAGTGGCGAGATTGGGTACCTGGCGAGAATGGGTACTCAGCCAGTATACTATAAGTTGTGATTATTGGACAGCAGCATGTAATGAATTAACAGTTTTAGATTTTACAATAACTGAACTTAAAATCAAAGCATGGAATGCTGTCAAGGCAGGTTCCTGGGCATTCCAGAAGTTCTGTAATTATTACTGTTTTGCTGAAATCTGGACATTTAATTTTTTCAAGAATTAAAATCCGAAATTTTCCTTCCCGGTTTAGGTTGTCTTTTCGGTTTTTATATGGGTTGTTGGCAATTTATTTAAAACTCTATTTATTTACATTTCATTGTCTTGCATGTAAGTATTCCAAAGTACAAGCCCGAGTACAAGTGTAACACTCGGTGGCTTAATTAATGTTGATATTTCCAATTTTGTCACTTCCTCTGTCAAGTCATCTAGTTCTTAAGTTTCATTATTTTGGCATATGATTAAATTACTCAATAACGAAGTCACTGTAAATTTACTATCTACATATGGGCATTTCGACAACTTATGTCTCATCAGTGCAAGCTACTGAGAATTGTAGGTTGTGCTCAGCTACAAATAACAAAACACCGAAGTTACTGTGAATAATGTAAACAGAATTTCAGCATTTTGAGTCCGAAGTCGAGCACTACGTTTGTGTCCCTCTTTTTCTCTATGGCGAACAACGTCATTTCATCCTCCGTGCACTAAGGCAAAGGTTATGCCACACAACAGAAACACTGCGTGTATATATTTATCACTCTTGCTCAAAAAGTCCATCTCTTTTATCCATTTATTTTGGAATTTTGAATTGTATTTACCTTTTTCGCGGAGGCTTGTCGTTAATACACAGCTGATTCGTGTTCTCGTTAGGCGGGATGTGAATGGAACAGCCTTTGTTTACCTCGCAGGGTGTGATTGGAACAGCCAATATTTACTTCCGGTGTAACGGAAAAATATTTTTGAGAGAAAATTTTAATATCGGAGCTTTCAGAGGCATATCGGTAGACGTGAGACCGGCTGCCGATACCGGTCGCCTCACGGTGAGACCGGGAGGGTTAACAACTCTGGTTACAACATCGAAACTAGAAGTTACTATGTATCCATTCATAAAAACTGCGCGCCACAGGAAATTTTTATGAATGAACCGAATCGTGAATTTCGAATGTCAGTTTAAGTGCTCTGAGATTAAAAAAGCAAAGTACCTCTTAAAAGATATTAAATAAATACAATAAACACATAAAACGATGTAGTTGATCATGAAATGGACACTGTATCGCCACATGAATGGATTATTTTTTGTGCCTTCGTATGAATAACAGGTAAGCCTTACGCGTTTTTAACGATAGTCTGGATCATTCCGATTCTTTTCATACAAAGTAGTCTCCTTAATGTAAGAGTCTGGTTGAAACAGACTTTTTTCAAGATGGCTTTACCCGACAGCTAGAAGGCAGAGAACCTGCCTTACTGATGAGGGGGAGTCAGAGGGGGTGTCAACCAGACAAATCCAAAAGTTCAGAAGCCTTGCAGGACATCACATTAGGTCAGGCAACTAAGGAAAAACTGCCAGATTGAAGATAAATTTACAGGACCTACTAGAGCTGAGTATCATGAGGAATCTCACAATACGATACGTATCCTGATATCCGCATGCGATAAGATACTATCATGATATGTGCATTTGTATCGTGGTATTCTAAATCTTGTTTTCTTGACATAAATTACTATGAATTGCATTGTACAATTGTTTTAATATTTGAGCTATGTCTCTGTCATAATTGTAACTAGAAGTGGGAGCAGTCCAAAACGACAGCTAATCCCCTCGCCCGCTGTTAAGAAATAATAACCCTTATATAATCTAAAGATGTAAAGATGAATGTAGAAGGTACATCCATTTAACAGTAAGATCATTGTGTATAACGTGTAGTATCTCAGATATAAACATTAATAGAAACTTTAACCAAAGTCAGTCAAGTGTAAAATGTAGGTCAAAGTGACCCAATTATCATCTGAAGCTGCAAGACTCTCAAGACGCATCCACTGTCCACAGATGATTGATGTAACACATAGGGTATCTCATATATGAACATTAATGCAAACTTTAACCGGGGTCATTGAAGCATGAAATGTAGGTCAGAGTGACCAAATCAGCATCCGAAGCAGCATCACTCTCCAAGATGCATCTACTGACCAAAGATGATTGATATGCCACATGTAGTTTCTCAGATATGAACCTTAACACAGACTTTAACCAGAGTCACTGAAGCATAAAATGTAGGTCAGACTGACCTTATTATCACCTAAATCAGCATCACTCTCCAAGACGCATCTACTGACCAAANTCAAAAAGAGAAATTCTGGGAACCTGCCGTAGTTGTTAGAAAAACTGACAATAACCGCTCATATGTTGTTAAAACGGAAAACAACAAAGAACTGAGGAGAAATAGAAAACACTTAATGGTAAACAAAAATAATGTTAATATTGAACCTGAAGAACTTGATAATGAAGTGAACACACAACAAACTCTGTCCGATAAAAATGAAGGACATGTTCAAGTAGAACAACAGTCGTATACAACGCGAAGTGGTAGAATCGTTAGAAAACCTGAAAGACTCATTGAGAAAATGAATTAACTTTAATTTCTAAGTGTTAGGGTTAGGAATTTAGAGTAGAACATTTTTAGTTTTTAGAGACAATATATTCTTTATTTTTATGCATTAATTTTTAATTCAATATATCTAAATTTCTTAGTTTAAATTTTAACAAAGCAACATTTTACAGAATGCCTTTCATTTAATTTTATCTGAAGAAGGGAGATGTCATATATTTGATAATATTTTGATAAGCACTTTACTATAATTAATGACTTGGTTTTTCCAACATCGAACTCTCACGCTATCAATGACAGTTATGTTAAACAGATGTTTACTTTAACTACAGTAATGTTTTTCTGTCTGTCTGTAACATGCTTGATATATAATATGTGTAATCCAGTAATAAAAGGTAGTTAGTAAAATGTCTTAGATGAATCAAGACCAGTACGCCCATGGAGTTTTACATCCAAGAATATGACAATGTACATCAAAGGGTTTTCAAAATATCCTGCATTTAGTAAAAGTTAATGCCGTCACCTTCATACTTTGCATGCCTATGTCTCAATTTCCGCAACTTTCGTCGAGGGTGACACGAAAAGGGTCAGTTAAAATATATTATATTTGAAATAAACAGGTTTTCGACTTAACAGGGAACCAAAACTTTGACAGAAAAATCTTAGAACATTTTGTAAAAATAGCAAGAGGCGAGATTGGGTACCTGGCGAGAATGGGTACTCAGCCAGTATACTATAAGTTGTGATTATTGGACAGCAGCATGTAATGAATTAACAGTTTTAGATTTTACAATAACTGAACTTAAAATGATGAGGGGGAGTCAGAGGGGGTGTCAACCAGACAAATCCAAAAGTTCAGAAGCCTTGCAGGACATCACATTAGGTCAGGCAAATAAGGAAAAACTGCCAGATTGAAGATAAATTTACAGGACCTACTAGAGCTATCTCACAATACGATACGTATCCTGATATCCGCATGCGATAAGATACTATCATGAAATGTGCATTTGTATCGTGGTATTGTAAATCTTGTTTTCCTGACATAAATTACTATGAATTGCATTGCACAATTGTTTTAATATTTGAGCTATGTCTCTGTCATAATTGTAATTAAATATTAGTAATTATATCGATTTATAAGACGTAGGAGCATTCACAAAGACAATTTCGTTTACATATACGAGTTCCGCCATATTAGTGCCAATAAAACGCAGATCAGATCAGGTGCAGTTGTATAAAACAAAGCCGTTTTCCGTATTGCAATTCCGGACCAACGATATGATACAGGAATCACCATCACTTAGGATCATTAGAATGGATTCACCGATGAACTGTTACCTCTCTAGGACCTACAGTTTCATTGCATATAGGAAATGTCAATTTTTTTACCCGTCATTCAGTCCTGCTGACTGATAATTTTTGCATGACCGACTCAAGTTTTGCCTGATATGTCCTTCGGTCAAGCAGTTTTCTATATGTCTGCTCATCCCAGAATCCAGACTTTATTTTTTCAAAATCCTGAAATCCTGAACTACAAAGAAACTTAAGGTAGATAGACACTAATATCTACATCCATGAGATTCTGTTGTAGGTCGCCATAATTGAAGAACCAACCCTACTTACCCGAAATCTTTAATAAAAAGTAGTATGGGTCACCATGCTTACTTTTTCTTGAATTGAGATCAAAGTTTGCTCATTTTTAGCCATTTTTCACCTAAATTTACATAGGATAAATGGGGACCATAAGGAAAGGCAATTTTTAGCTTCATAGAAATGAACTTTTAATCCATGAGAATTTGATTTATTTTTGAGAACAGATAGTTTTAGATATAATTTATTGGTAACAATAAAAAAAATGTATTTGTCACCATGTCTTTAACAGCGATAATTAACAAAGCTTCCAGATTAAGAATTATTTATGGGAAAAGGGAGTTAATTCGCGGCAAAGTAAATGAAATATGATGTTTCATATCTGTCATTCAATTATGATGTCACAAAGGAAAAGCTGTCAAATTACTGTTCTGGTCCAAAAATCAAATTTACCCCATATCTGACTCTTTATTTTGCTAAAGCGTGATTGAATTGTGCAGCGCAACAGTGTCTATCTACCTTAAAGACAGATGAAATCCTGATTCTCGGTTAAATCCTTAAAAATCATTATTCCTGGTGATTTTCTTTCCCGAAATCCCAGGCTTAAATCATAAAAACTCTGAAATCCTGAGCCAAATCCAGATATACTGAAATAGCCCCCCCCCCCCCCATGATGAATGGTGGATATTTATAATTAGATTTGTAAATATTGTGAACATTTGGTGTGCATCCTGTACAGTTACTTTCATGTTGTTAATAGTATGTATCGTTTGAATACATAGTCATAGCAAAAAATGGACCTATCTGTTGTAACATGGGTCATGTGGATTTTTTAGACTTACCACAGTTCCAAGTTTTGTCAGGAAAATCAAATTTGTCATTGCTTTTTGAACCAAAAAGTTTCCTTCACTTCATCTCATAAGGAAGTCAAAACATTCTTACTAAACAAGGAAGTGTGTTATATTCACAAAAGACTTCAAAAAGTTGTTCTGCTACTTTGAGTTTCTTGACCTTTCGCCTTCATACTGGTAAAATTCGAACTTAACAAAAATAGGACAGACGTTTCGTAAACCAGTTTGAAAAATCAAATTACTTCCCCTGACTTCTTGTGCATTACGCCTATGAAAAAATGAGAATTTCCTATCTTTGCATTCGAAAATGTCAGGAAAATTTGGACGATTCTAGGCTAAATAAAAACTAGAACATGCACTGTCCTGCTTTAGACTGCTTTACACAGAAAATAAATATTTTGGAAATCAAATTATAGTTAGTCAATATTTTTATTAAAATTAATACAGGGAAGTCTTTGAGACTTTCAGGAAGTTTACCAAAATTGTGGGTGTAACCCCCCTTTTTGTACGCCGGATTCCGGGTATATTTAGAGAGTATTCCGTACGCCGAGGTATGGTACGCTGGATTCCAAAAAGAGTATTTCGTACGCGTACGCCGAAAATTTGGTTGCCGATTTTNCATTTTTTAAAGTTTTATTGCATTTATTCATTTTTTATCAACATATAACTGATTTGTTACATTATAACGAATGCAGCCCATACAAGTCTGATGGAGTTATCTCCCCCTTATTCAATAACGCTGATAGGGTCAATTAATATACAGGGAAGTCTTTGAGACTTTCAGGAAGTTTACCAAAATTGGAATCAAACTAAGTTGGTCAAATGTTTGTAGACAAATTTCAATTTCTTTTTATAAACGTATCATTGTGGCGTCCAAATCTGGGACTTATATACGACCAGAGACATATAATTAAATTTTAATATGACGTCAAAATTTTCCGGGAAACTCATTTATTGAAGGAAATTTTTAAAGTATGTCCCAGGTAGCTAGGTAGAATTCCAAAAGTTAAATGGTCTTTGAGACTTTCAGGATATTTACCTGGAATTTATTGGAATCATATTTCAGAATTCTAAAAGTACTGGTATTCACAACTTCATTTTTTCCCTACACTTCCTTAAAAATACATGTTAATGTAGCAGAGTCATTTTTATTGCTTAATATTATTTTGTAATTGTATTTGTAATTCTTTATTAAATTACTTTTCTTTGTTGAAATTATTTGAAATTATTATTAATAAAATTGTTTATTAAAACAGGGATGTAGATAACAACGGGGATTTGAAACGAAGTTCGAGATCAAAGGGGACTACCCGTAGCGCGATAAAGCATGTCATCAATACTAAACTCCGGAGACGTGACGGATAAGTACTTCCTGTCATGTGTATTAGCGATTGAAGTAGATAATGGTATTTGTGATTTAATTATCGTCAAAGCTCGGATAAACTATCGATGTCAGTTTAAAGAGCAAAAATCGAAAGACAAGTTATCATTTTTCCATTTCATATTTAATTTGTATTTTTATAAAGCACAAATATTTAACATTTGGTGATTTTTTAGGAACAATTCCGAACCATTTTCGATTTTTCTTATCCGGAAGTTTAGGAGAATAATTGGTACTTCTGAATGATTCAAATTTCTTTTAAATTACAAATACCATTTATTTGGAAAAAATATCATTGAAAGACAGAATATAGATCTAATGCTTGAGCTATCTATGACTGTTATATATTGTTTTGCTTATTTAATATTATTTTTCAAAAATTTGGGTTTTGTTATCACGTGTCATTTTCATAATTTATCAAATACGTCGATGGGGTGTATATTTTTATAGTTTGTAAAATAAGTTTTCAATGTAACCACATAAGAAAAAAACCATTTCAAAGCTGAAAAAATATCCTACCTCTCGGTATGATTCTCGTATTTTATTGAAGTAATTTTCTATTTTATTTTTTGTTAACAAAATTTGCCTAAGATTTGCATTGTAGAGTTGAGAAGTCGTTCACATTTTGTACCCCTTCTCGAATTTCTCGAATCAAAAATTAACTATTCAATTAATTCACTTTTTGAACACACATAATGAATGGCGAAATATAATTCTAGTGCTTGGTACTATAAATTAGGCAGAATTTTAATGATGGTGGTTGCTAGGATTTTTTTAAAATGGACATCATTTAGAATTTTTGTTGGTCGGCCATATTGTTTTTGTTGAGGTCGAGTTTCTGCAATTAGTAGTAAATAAACAAAATAGTTCAATAAGTATTTGTATTTTTTTGTTATAAAGTTATAAACAAAATGTCAATAGAAATGTTTTGCCGATTTTTTTCAACTCTTTTGGTTATAAACACAAACATCGGGGCTTAAAAGTTAAGATACAGAGCGATGTGCAAATCTTTCATTCGGAATACTTGACGGCATCGTTGACTTCAATGAAAAATCTATACACTCTGTAACAATTTCCCGCTCTTTCTGCTCTGATTTATGGAATAGATATAATAAATGACAAATTTATGATCATATAGCTATACATTTCAAACCTGTGTTAATTAAAAAGTATCGGTATCAACACATATACGTATGTGCGGGGTGTCAGTTATATCCGGCACACCTGTGTATGTTATCTACCTGAAATTACGTAATTCATGTGACAAGGACTTGACAAAATTGTTCAGATGAAGTAGGAATATTTCAATTATGACATCTCTAATGATTGTTATATTATTTATATGGGTGATAACATGTACATATGACGACGATATGTACAAACTAGCGACAAAAACGAAAAACAAGGACAAATCTTTGCGAAAAGATAGTGAAGCCCTTCAAGTTTTCTATTGCATTTCTCAAGTTATCTTTTCGTATAGATTGTTTTGGTTGTGGAAAAAAGCCATATAAAATTAAAAGAAAAGCCCTACATAAAGTAGCTCTTTTTATGACGTTTTATTTATATTATTATGCTTTCTTTCGGTTTCTTGACATTTTCATTGCTTAACACTTTGTTTAACATTCGGCCACCCTCGACTGATTCCGGTACCCAACACCAAAAAGGAAGACGGACGCAACCAATACACAGACGTTAGATGGGGGATTTTACAATTTACTGTTCAATGTAAAACAAAATCGATAGCGGAGAGGAACCAAATATTCGCATTACGATGACACTACGGGGAGTGATTATCACATCGCCCGAGACAGAGATGCATGATAGATTTGTCTTTGAAGTATGCCGCGTTTCTATTCCCTCTTAGTTATACAGTTCCCTGATTAAAATTATAACTTGAAAACGGTTCATTTACTTTTGACTTGACTCTGCAAAGTTAATTTTATATTTAGTAAAGGAATTCCCTTCCTGATTGGTTACTTTGATTTTGGCGCCTTTTGTATTGGCTCTTTGTTCTAATCCTTTAGACGGAACTCGGACATAGAAGGGAATGGATCGCCATATTTCATTTTGTACAACTATGTAGTCCAAAGTTGATTTATACCACTACCAGTTGACCACTACCTATATTTATCTTTGTGACAACTATGGCGCGGTATTAAGGTCATAATTATTGAATTTTGCTTATGCAAAATTCAATTTTGCATAAGCAAAATCAATTTTGCATAAGCAAAATTTTAATTTTGCTTAAGCTATAATAATTATGCATAAGCAAAATTCTATTTTAGCATAAGCTAAATTTATTTTGCTTAAGCAAAATAAAATTATGCATATGCAAATATAGAATTTTGCTTATGCTAAAATAAATTTAGCATATGCATATATCTTTATTTCAACCAATGAAAAACTCCCTTTCATACAGTGTTTGATGGTCAATTTCTGCGGAATTTCTGTTTGTAAATTTGATCAACGATCAACCGATACTACATGTACATATGTAATATAGAGTCTGGTCCAACGTAACATAAATTAATGTTACCGATAAACGTCACGAAAAAAGTAGCCAGAGCCTTGAGCTTGAAGTAAATAAATTATCCACAATCATGATCGTGTTTACTATTATCTTTTATCTTGTTTTTGTATACTTCATTTTTTCTTTTGTCCTTACGTCACCCCTACTAGTTTATCTTTTTTTTTATTGTTTATCCCGTTCTGTATCATCATTGATTTTTGGTGCATTTGCCTCATCGTTTCCCATATCTATATACTTTCAATTAGGCAATAAATAATACACTAATTGACATATTTTATTTTCCCCGTCATGAAGCAGTTATGGGTCGGGAATGGGGACTGGGAGGTTCCTTAAAAAACATAAAAAAAAATAATAAAAAATTTTAAAAATTAATAAAAATATTTTACTTTTTCTCTCCTCCTCTCCCTTTAAGGCCCAATCCTCCTCTCAAATTCCCGAGATGAGCACGCGAGCAG
>MJUU01070688.1:0-12322 GCA_002080025.1 Modiolus philippinarum
AAACGTTTTTTGAAAACCGCAGATTTTTCCCCATAGTTAACTACTACTTTGATCCCGGAAGTTCCAAAATTGAACGAGGCTTACAGGCCCTGACGGGGCAGTTCTCACTTACTTTACATTAATAACGTTATACTTGACCATAACTGTAAATTTAAACGACAAAATGAACAATATTTGGATATCTAATATGAGGAAGGTGCAACCCTAAAAGCGAGCGAAGAATAAATAAGAGGCTTTAAGTGACTGTATTGCTCACAGTCCATGGCCTATATAGACAGCAGTTTCAGAGTTACTAATGGCATAAATTCCCTATTAGGGTCCGATGAAAAACTTCCCCACTGGTGGACATCTTGGATTTAGGATAACGGGGCTGACTTAAAACTGAAAATAATTATACTTGCATACACCTTCTTGTATGGTAAAAAGAAAATAAATATTTATTCCATTTCTATTTCTCAAATTTTCGAAAATAAATATTCTGGCTTCGACAAACAGATTTGCCAGACCCCAATGTTCTGCAATATCGGCTCATTTAGCTTTTTAGGCTACGTGAGCTAAAAAGAAAGAAAAAGAAAAGAAAGTAAGAAAACGTCAATAACAAGAGGGGTAATTAACTTTGAGACATGCGCAACTTGAAGTTCTTCAAAAAAAAATATATGTAAATAAATATTTATAAGAACTTCGGTATTTTTTCTATTTATAGTGTTGTTTTTACAACACCTGGAAAGTGATGTAAAAACAACACTAACAATTACTTTTCCATTAAGAGAAAAATATTCAAATTTACACTCAATCTTATTCATAACTCACAATCTCAACATATATATTACCAGTTCATATATATGGAAATACAATATCTATAAGGGCCAGAGAGGCTAGATAGCCTATACGAGGTCTCTACAACCAGGTTAACCAGGTATGTGCTACCTCAGATACATTGCATTGCAATCAATCTCAACAGCACTTTAGTTCTTTGATTTTATGAAATGTGATGTGTAAATTTCCGGTGTAGCACTAGCAGACGCTAAGTTGTTCTCATTTGACGATTGACAATTTTCACAATCATTTGAGCATTATGGTGTTTTAAAGTGTAATGCCATTTAATTTGAAAGTTTTCAGTCAAATACACACGCCAATATCACATTATACAGGATTGTGGAGGCTAAGGAAACGGATATCTTACTTGCAAGGTAAGACATTTCGTCTTTTATATAGTAGTTTCCCCTTTAATGAGTTCAACTATAGCTGTTGCATGGGCATATTTTTGATAAATGATTGCATTTGTTGTCTAAATTAGTACCATCTTCATTTACGTTGTCATGACATCTGCGTTTCTTGGCAAAGGTTTTGTTCCAATTCTCATGTAGTTTGCTATATTTAGAACAAAAATAAAGTGAAAAGTGACAATTTAAATAAACATACCGATCGACTAACTGAAATGACATTTTTTAAATGATCGAAACGAACGCATATTGAACACTCTTGAAGAAACATTGTGGATATCTACAGCGCTTTTATTATCATAAAGTTTGAAGGCTGTTTTTTTACTTTTACAGAATGCGACAAATATTACGGCTACATAGCAACAGTTACTCAGGACTTGAGCTCTCGAACCAGGATAAACTGGGCTCCTGTTGTGTTACACTCACGAGCGTAGCATTGTGGAACGGCGAACCAGTTTAGAACCAGGACTTACTACGACAAATAGCAATATCTTGCACAAAAATGAAAAAATAACATTTGCATTTATCATTTTTAAAGCAAACAGCAGTAAAATTATACCATAACTTTGACGAAATTTTTGCACTGAATTTTTCACGCCCTGTTCACGGCAGGTACGAGAGTTCGAAGTCGCCATATTGGAAGAATTGTCACGCGAGAGTTCGATGGTGACGATATTTGACGAAAGATTTGAACATCGTCATATGTAACCTATAGCTATTTCATAAAGCCCATTTTTACCACATTTCTACCATAAAGAGCGAGCTTCGCTCGCTTATAAACGAAAGCTGACTATTTGAAAACTAAAATATTTCAAAATTTTATATGTAAGAGTGTCCACAGTACTTTACTGTTCAATAGTTTCCTCTGATCCTCCCGAAACACTCGAAATCAAATTCGTCAAAACATCCACAAAAATACTTGGATATTGGTATACTGGTGCTGTGATTTCTTGTTATATAATTATTTCTGTAAAGACTGATTCAAACTGCTTAATTTTGCGGTTATGCTCTTTGTTAGATTTCAACAAGTTGAGGGCCACCCATACATATTTCCCGTACAGTTTGATTCATCAAGTATAAGGGTATCGATCAAATATTTTCCCACCTAGGGTACAATGTTCAACCAAGTTATATGCTTGCATAAAGTACCTTCTATACATCTTTTCTGTAAAGATTGGTTAAATTTGCAATAGTTTAAAAGTAAATTTTTGTTTTGATTCTCAAAAATATATTATCTTTTATCTGCTTTGAAGAGATACAAGTTGCCTTGCTATTTTTTGCTATACTAGTTGTTTTAACCTTTGTTAAACAATCTTTTGATTGGCGAATTAAAACACATGGATTAATAAGAGAGGTTCAGGGTTTGGAATCCTCGTTTTCTGAAAAAATATGCAGAATATAGACAGAAATTCTCATTCATTTAGTAAAATGTTCCGAACTCTCACATCTTTACAAATAGACAGAAAATACAGGTTATTGTTCAATCTCAAATGTCATCCAATATGGTCTGTATAAGTCTCGTCATGTGACTCACGAGAATCAACGATAAATAGGAAATTCAAAAACTCTTCCCGCCAAAACATGACGTCCAAGCATTATGACGTTCACATTTTTGTTTGAAACGTCATATATTTTTGTTTAAAATGTAACTTCCGGGTACAATTTTGATCCCGGAAGTTCCAAAATTGTACGAGACTTACAAGCCCTATTTTAGCAACTGATAAACTGTAATAAAGGAAGAAGTGGAAAATCGCACAATGATGACGTGTGCCAGGGACATGGTACAGTTATTCTACTTTCTGCATTTTTGTCTGTCCATTGTCTTCAACCTATAACAAAATGAAAAGGTCATTAAGGGGAAGCAAAACACTGAAAGGAAAAACTTTTTAAAAAAGTATATTTACGTTTGGATTCCTTTCGTTTTTATAAGAAAAATTAATGTTTCTCGGAGATCAGAATTCTAATATGTAATGTATAGGCGAAATTTTTCTCCAAACGTGACAGCTGAAGAACTTATTGCGTGGCAATCAAATTTGTTAAATAACAAAATACCGAAGTAACTGTTAATTTATTTTCTGCATATGCGCATTTCGACAAGTGATGTCCCATCAGTGCAAATAAAACCAAAATATTTGGAATATTTTACGAAAGGATATGGAGTAAATGAACATGAGACCATAACACATATGTTAACTCCAACTGCAATAATGGAAATTGAAGTCCATTTACTGAAAGACGTGTAAAAACTGATAGAGAACAAATAACCAAAAGGATCTAATTCAGCTAAGGACAGAGCTATGCATGAGGGAGATTCTCCTTAGTTTTAAACGAAATTTTGTAAAATTTAGATATTGCAAGTTTCAATAAGGTCAGTTTTCGGGTCAGCAACGGAGTACTGACTACTTGGTTGGTGAATACCTCGGAGACTAACAGTCCACCAGCATAGGCATCGGCCCAGTGGTAATAAATAACAAAATACCGAAGTAACTGTTAATTTATTTTCTGCATATATCATTTTGAAATTTAAAAAAATCAAGTAAAGAAAGAAATGATTTAATCATTATGGATATTGAGGGAGGTCAGGCACTACGTTTCTCTCCTGCAGTGAGGAGTCCGTAAAAAGATTCCCCGTAATATTACAGTTATGGTATACTCGCTCGTGAGAGAATTTCTCATATGGATATACTATCATACTTTAAAATTTAGGTATTTATTTTTGTAATTTCGAAATAAAATTCTGACCACCTGTTAAAGTGCCCACATCTCACTGTCTTTTAATGCGAAAGTTTTCCTACAATCGACTTGATGAGTGCCCTCTTTTTGTCTCCCAGCTGTAATTGTCCTCTAGCCTAAGACACTAGTGCTTTTGTCAGGCGAAGGATGACGGTGATTTTAAGAGCACTTTGCCAGTTTAATTAATGTTTGTTGACAATTCTGCAACTATGACCAGAAAAGGCATGGATGTAGGTACATCAGGTAGCGTTGTTCGACAATCAGCAAAGAATTTCGATTAAACCGGTGCTAGGGGCCGTCTTGAACTTACTATGAGGTATGAGCAAAGCTCATTGTTGAAGGCCTCATTGTGACTTCAAGATGAAGAACAATAATAAAAGCGTTGTTCCTTTGCTTGTTTTAACTATGTACGAGGGTTGTCCGTAAAGTTCGTGGACAATGATAAATTAAAATAAAAGCAGCGTTTTATCTATTTATATTTTGCATATTCGTAAGCCTTAAGCTTATGTGAATTTGGAAATATAAAAGTTTATCCAATTTTTGCATGCAAAATTGCAAATCTGTCTTTATAAAAAGCTTCGAAATAGTGACCTGGAGCAACACGAATATTACATGCCAAACGTAGTGTCTAATATTTGTTATTTTTATAGGTTTTTTAATATAATTCAGCGAATAGTGAAATAAAAGGACATTGCGATGTTTATATTTTGTTAAACATCAAAATTGCCAAATTTCAACTTCTAAAGATTTGAAATGACAAATAAACAAAGCTTTAAAGTCTCCAGGCAAAACTAGAAATTCTAGAAAACCTGACGGTTTTTTTTCAAAAACGCGGAGCAGTGACGTGAGTCTAGTTTTGTTCAGACATCGGGAAACTCCCTCAAATGCAAACATATTCCCGAAATATTCAGAAAAGGTACAGTAAAGTGTGTTTTGCTTTACAATAGAAGCGCTGCAGAATTTTTTGGACGCAAGATCCAGTTCAAAGGTCTGGTAAAATGTGTAAATTTTGCCATCTTTAAAAAATCTCAAATTTGTTTAAGTTCCAGGGTGTTCCTGACCATGATTCCGACTATCAGTTAATAAAGTTTGCAAGTGGTTCAAAATTGATGGCTTATCCGCAAAGAAATTATATCGAATGCCCTAAATATTTTAAAGACAGGGAACTGCAAAAATTCCGAATTCGTTGAACTGTGAGTTCTTCATAAAATGTTAACCTAAAAGATCAAGACGTCAGAAAACGTCAACATTTTACATGTTTGTGCTCCGGGTGTATAACATTAGTATGTTTTGTTTCGACAGAAAAATAATTACAAGTGCTTTGATTGCGATGATATTTTGCATACTTATGCAGTAAAACATACTGTAAAAGAAAGTATTACTTTCATATACATTCTCGTTATTTAGCCATTGTATTGATAAAATAAATTTAAATACAAAATACCGAAGTTGCATCAAATCAGTAAATTTCGTTATGCTGTACACGTATAACTCTGCTCCTTTTGTCAATTAACGAGCCTAGCTCGAAATTGATTTAGTAGTCATAAGAGGAGAAAAACCTCATTGCACATTTCTTACCCTACACATGAAATTCATCCGCAATATAGTTCATTTATAAGACATTTGTATGACCTATAACCTTCGAAACATGAATGAATGATAAGGTCGTGAGCTCCGTGTTTTTTTTTAACTTTTACAACAAATTTCTATTTCATTAAAATGATAAAAGGATAATATTGTCAATAAAGTGGGTAATTTCAGACTTGAACAGAACCGAATGTTTTAATAACAATAAATGAGGAAGAACAACAAATCGGCTAGTTCTCAGGAGGAGTGGCCACTTCCATATAAAAGTTGATGATGGAGGTATGTCTGATTTTAGCCCCTCATTTAACAGGTTTCTATTGATCAAGTAAATATAACTTTGCTCTTTTTGTCAATTAACGCGCGTAGATCGAAATTTACTTAGAAGTTATAAGAGAAGAAAACCTCATTGCATATTTCTTACGCTACACATGAAATTCATCCGCAATATACTTTTTAGTAGTTCATTTATAAGACATTGTGTATAGTATTTGCGTATGACCTATAACCTTCGAAACATGAGTGAATGATAAAGTAGTGAGCTCCGTGTTTTCTAACATTTAAAACAAATTGTGATTTCATTAAAATGATCGTAATTAACAATTCATAGTAACAGTCCGAAAAGTCATTGTGTGAAATTACCTCCCTTCTAAACTTGCTAATGAGGTGGGCGTCTACTTCATCAGCCATATTTTAGAAACACGCCGTCTGTTATTGGTCCATAGTAACGGCTAGATATCAAGCTTGTTCGGGTATATAAATCACAAAGGAACGATGCAATAGTAAAACAAAAACATTTACAAAATAAAAGTTAACAATTGGTCTGCTATTGCACGTTAAATTGTTTACAGTTGATGTCAAGTGTCTTCACTGCGACCACACAAAAATTAACCTGGCGACAATAAAATATTATTAAAAGGCAAAAAATTACCGGGGGCGGACACAATTTCTGTATTAAAAGATAGCCAAAGGATTAATCTTGAAGGGAAAATATGAAATAATTGATTTCAAAGATGTATATTTTCTAGATCCAATATGATATCCCGTAACCAAGGAATAAGTGAGGGTGGTATTTTCCATTGTGTTCATTATTTGGCGGTAAATGTTATTTATAAACACTGCCGAGGCAATCACAGGGATCAATGGACCCCATTATGTTAAAATTATACGAAATTAACGGGGATGTTTCTAGATTTGTGTATCTAAATATTTATTTGGAGCCGTAGTATAATGTTTACTGTTCCATTTAATACAATAAAACAAACTATAGACAAAAATCAAATTATGATTACCTGAATGGGCCTCTGACTCGTAAGTTGTAATCATGACGTATGTAGGTAAATTCGATTTCATTTCTAAAAATAGAGCCAGTATTGTAGCAGAATACACTAACTTTGGGGTTTTATTCTGGGTAAATGCGTGGAAGGGCGGAAATGAAATTTTGCACACGTATTCATCAATTCTTTATGAATCAGTATGCCAATTTTGGAGAAAATCCGGAGATGTATATTTAATTCATCCAGAATTATAGACACCCAATTCAGTCCACTTAAACCGCAATTTAAGCACTAATTACAAACTTTACAATCAAACGGCGAACATTGACATTATTTCTATACCTTAATGAAATATATGATTTAAAAAATCATTCAATTTTCCTGTTAGAAACAACTTTTTGGAATTTGTAACTACGGAAAACAATCTGAGTAGACCTTTTTTGTTTCGTTTAATGAAGAGTTCCATTTCTTTTGTTAAAAACTAATCACTTATCGGCCTGAGTAATGTGTAGATATTTTGTAATTAGGTAAACATCTGACATAACCGTACACCATTCGTTGTTTATAAATAGACACCTGTATTGATTGCAAAATAAACATGTCTTTTTCAGCAGAACATAAATAAAACTTTAAAAGTTTAATTAATGATATGATATTAAAACTGAATTGAGATGGTTCTTGTCCAAACTTCTTACCTGTAAATCAACACTTTAACGTAATTGATAAACAAAACAGCAAGCCAGTTACCGCGAATTTGTTAATTGGAAAACACTTGGAAACAAAGCATTTTAACTTATTTTGCTGCTATTAAAGGTTCAAGAGAATACATATTTACTTATTGTTGGATATATCAGCTTGTTTGGGCTCAGGTACAAGTGCAAAGTTTGTGGCCTTCGTTGATCAGGTCTTCATTTGTGTTTGAAACTTGCATAAGAAAATCACATTTCGTTGAGTATTTGAATTCGTGGTTTGATGACACCCACGAAAACCACGAAAATTGGTACCCCACGAATAAAAATGAATTCACAGTAGTTCATTTATAAGACATTGTGTATAGGATTTGCGTATGACCTATAACCTTCGAAACATGAGTGAATGATAAAGTAGTGAGCTCCGTGTTTTCTAACATTTAAAACAAATTGTGATTTCATTAAAATGATCGAAAGAATAATATTGTCAATAAAGTGGGTAATTTCACATTGTTTCATACTTGAATAGAACCAAATGTTTTTTTAACAATAACAGGCGAAGAAAAAAAAACGGTTAGTTCTCAGGAGGAGTGGCCACTTCAATATACAAGTTGATAATGGAGGTCTGTCTGATTTTAGTCCCTCGTTTTACAGGTTTCTATTGATCAAATGAATATAACTCTGCTCTTTTTGTCAATTAACAAGCGTAGCTCGAAATTGACTAAGTAGTCATAAGAGGAGAAAACCTCATTGCATATTTCTTACGCTACACATGAAATTCATCCGCAATATAGTTCATTTATAAGACATTTTTAAGGGACTTGATTATGGCCTATAACCTTCGAAACATGAATAAATGATAAAGTAGTGAGCTCCGTGTTTTTAACATTTACAACAAATTGTGATTTCATTAAAATGATGGAAAGGATAATATTGTCAATAAAGTGGGTAATTTCAGACTTGAATAGAACCAAATGTTTTATTAACAATAACAGGCGAAGAACAAAAAAAGCGGTTAGATCTCAGCAGGAGTGGCCACTTCCATATGCAAGATGATAAGACGTGCCGCTGGAATATGTAGCTTTTTTTCAATCTTGATGATACATGTATATAAAAAAAGGAAAAATCATAATAAGTTTGTGATAAGGTCAATAATTTTCACATTATTTTTACATATATATTATGAAAAGCCCGACATTTTACAAAGCTACTGATCATGTAGAAATATATGCAATTTATCAAAGACAATTTGTACATTATGTAATAATAAGATTTGAGAGAGGAAACTTGTCCAGTTTGACTAGCTGGGGTTTAACTCTGCATCATTTCTGATCATGTCTATTTGCCTTATCAGTTGTAAATTGTTAATATTGGAAATGGGGGTAATAACAAAGTTAGTGCGACCACACACGTACAAAATTATGTGAAAGGGTATGGATTTTAGAAATCATTATTATAGCTTTGGAACATATAAAGGACTACCTACCAATAAAGTATACAAGTGGTCATCCACAGGCTATAACTGTTAAGCTAAAATTTAAAATTCGCACAGGATATACGGTTTAAGGGGGTCGACCTGGGTAAGCCTAAAATTTTCCACTCGTTTAATTTTTTTTTTTAGATATTTTCAGTATTAAAATTACACATGTTCATGTCGACTTTAAGCAAATTTCAACAATTTTTACTGTCCCGTTTTCTTTCTAGTGGTCATCAAAGATACCCCGTTTCACCATATTATTTGGTCCTTTCAGGACTTGATTTTGATGTATAAATACATCGGCAAACGAATACCGAAGCAGGAAGGAGGAAAGGGGAATTTCTAAAATCATAAAATCCAAAATCACGGCAATTCACAGCAACACGAATTGAGACAATATGACAGACATAACAAATAAACAAAAATGAACAAAAACGCCACAAAACTAAAGCACTAGCAGTGTGAACCCCTATAAAAACTGAGGTATCATCAGGTGCTCCGGAAGGGTAAGCATTATCTGCTCCACACATGGCACCCGTTAAACTGCCGGTAATAAGTCCGATTTCGTCATCGCACAGTCGGTGTTAGTCAGTCCGGTAACAAACTCTTGATCTACCCAAACATAGCTGTTCTCATTTGTAAAATTACCTCTAATTAAATTTTTATTTGATATTTTATTTCAAACACAAAATGTTGTAGTAAGTAAGCATGAATAATGATAGTAAATTTTAATAGTTTTAACTGAAATACAAGGGTGTTCTGAACAGTATATTCTGGGAATTTTACTCTATTTTGATCAGTATTAAACACTTTCTATAAAAAATGTCGTTTAATTTTCACCAAAAACTGAAAATAGAAAGAAAACTAGTATATGTAAGATATATTAAAATTTTAGAAAAATCTACCGTTCCATCTTTTCTAAATTTAGAATTAAGTGTGTAAAAATCAATAAAATTGCCTCCCTTGAAAGAAATATGACTTTTACATATTTTCAGTATTTTAAGATATCATCACAAAAAATTAATTTTTTTGTTATTAATAACTGGAAGCAGGGTGGTTGTTTTCATGACAAAATTAATATTTATTTGCTGTGTGAAAAATATACTACTATTTCAAAATTTGGTCATACCTGTGGCAATGATTCTTTTTATTTATCTAAGAACTAGAAAAGTGAAAAAAAGAGTTAACTCCCTAAATCCCAGGTCTACCCCCTTAAATTCGTTGCATTTAATCAAATGGGGTTCCAGTGTTCGGGTGAAAAAAATGCTTTTCATTCATGAATCCAGTATATATTCAGAGTAATACCCAATCTCAATAGTAAGTCTCAAAATTAAAGACAAACACACTTTGTTTAGTAATCTCTGGCATCGTTAATTGACTCAGTACCTGCGTACTTTGATTATCATCTAAAACTATAATCAACAAATTACTTATATATAATTTGAGAGTAGTAATAAATAAGGACATATGACCATAATCTAAACCGAGGTGAAATTTTATTAGATTTTGCCCAGAGAACTTGGAAATCATTGCAAATACAACGAATTTGCAAAAATTATGATTTTGGGAAGGCATCTTTGCAGGACTGTGGGTGGCAAGATTTATCATTTCAATAACAGCGGGTATTTGTTGGTTTGTACTAAAAAGTGGAGATTTACTCATCATAGATCAATAAAGGATGGACCTACCTTTTATAACAACTCCTGCCGATTTTGTAAATTATTGCGTGTGAATTTAGTTTTCTGCATATGCGCATTTCGACACATTATGTCTCTTCAGTGCAGATAATATTTTAACGTTTGGAAGACCATAAATTCATAAATGTTAAAAACTGATTGAGAAGATATTCCGGATAGGATTTAAATGTAAAGCCAAAATTAGATAAGGACAGAGCTTTGCATGAGGGAGATACTCCTTAGTTTTCAACAAACATTTAGATATTTCAAGGTTGCAAATAGAATCGGCTTTCGGATCAGCACCGAAGTACTGACAACTCGGCTAGTGAATACCCTCGAGGACTAACAGTCGACCAGCAAAGGCATCGACCAAGTGGTAACAAAAAAGTAAATATCGAAGTAACTGAATTTAGATTTTGCATATGCGCATTTCGACAACTTATGTCTCTTCAGTGCAGATAAAATCTAAACGTTTGGAAGACCATAAAAGATGTTAAAAACTGTAAATATGACAATGCAAAAAAGTATTGAGAAATATATACGTTGTGAGATGGCCACAAATTAACTAAGGAACAAAATAAAAATGGTATAGTTGGCCACGATTAAAAGGGAAAAAACACAAAAATATACAAATTAAAAAACACGTAAAAATGACAAAAATGCAAAGAAGGAAATACTGCCCAACGTTTCGGTCGTATTGCCTTCGACTAAGGGACTACCGGGCTGAAATACGGAAATGGAAAGGACGTAATGACGTGTCACAGATATTATCTGTAAAAATTGTGCCAAATCTTGAACATAATCAAAAACGAGAAATAAAACATTAGTTATCTATACTATGTGAATAATAAATTTCAATACATAAAAAATATCATAAATTAGACTGCTTCTTAACATTTATGCCAGAGGGTCGAGCAGTTCCAAGAAAATTGATGATTTTTTGTTCAAGGAACGGTCTTTGTTTCTCACCTGTACTAGTTTGTATAAGGACAGTTACATGCATGTCTAGTATACTGTGGTTGGCTCGCCGAAAATGTTCACCTACTGGGCAATCCTTTCCATTGGTGGCGCTCTGCTTGTGTTCGACAAAGCGATCACCTAATCTACGGCAGGTCGCACCCACATAGATCATCCTACAGCGTTTACAGCCCACAGCATACACTACATTTTCAGTAGTACACGTGAAACCATTTTTCAAGAGGGTGAGAAATACCGACGACCGGGTTCCGTTGGTCCTGACATACCACCCTCACAACGAAGCTATCAAAAACATTTTGATTTTCAAATCTATAGTTCTCGAGGAGGAACATATGTCGGCAGTTTTCCAGAATCCGCCTCCTATTGCAGCCTTCAGAAAAGGGAAGAGTCTAAAACAGCACCTTGTAACTAGTTCTTTCAAGAGTGCTACTCCTAAAACTCCCTGTAAATATAAGGGCACTAGACAATGTAAGCGATCTCGCTGTTTGACTTGTCCTTTTACTTGGGAAACTGATGAAGTAGTAGGACCGGCTAACGTTTTCAAACTTAAAAAATTGTTTCACGTTTACTACTGAAAATGTAGTGTATGCTGTGGGCTGTAAACACTGTAGGATGGTCTATGTGGGTGAGACCTGCCGTAGATTAGGTGATCGCTTTGTCGAACATAAACAGAGCGTCACCAATG
>MJUU01070688.1:15275-26143 GCA_002080025.1 Modiolus philippinarum
TAAAGTTCTATTAACTGGTGTACCGTCGAATGTTTTGGTAGAAATCCAGACTGATAACGATAAATTAGATTATTGGCAACGAGATGGTTATAAACATGTTTGTAGACTATTCGTTCCATAACTTTTCCTACACAACTTATAAGTGATATTGGACGGTAATTTGATGGTAGGGATGGGTCACCTTTTTTGAAAATTGCAGTTACATGAGCAATTTTCCAGTTTGATGGATATTTACATTAAGTCAATGACTTATCAAAAATAATTTTTAAAGGGACAGCTAACTTGGTTGGTGAAGATTTCAACATTCTATGACTAATAACGTCCGGACCCGATGCCTTTTTCGGGTCAAGTATTTTTAAAATGTCAATTATTTCATCCTCAGTAATATGAATATTAAAAAGAGCATTATTACATTTAATTTCGAAATTTGGAAGTGGGATGTTTTCATCATTGAGTGTGGAAATTAAACTGAAATATCTGTTTAACAATTCACATTTTTCTTGATCTTCATATACAATGTCGTCTAATGCAGGGTCACTTATTGAATTTGATAAAGGGGGAATTGAGTTACTTCCCTTATTTGATTTTACTAATTGTTTCATAATTTTCCAATAAGTTTTTGAATTTGGACTACTATCTAAAAGAATATTTTCTAAATTTGCCTCAAACTTTTCTTTTGCAATTTTCTTCATATTATTTACTTTGTTTCTCTGTTTTTTATATTTTTCAATGTCACCTTCCCTATTGTATTTCAAAACTTTCTTTCGAATTCGATCCCTTATACGCATTTCTTTTTTGATAGAACTAAGCATATAAGGATAAAAGTGACAACAAAAGTCCAGCAATCAGAGGGAGACACCACTAAGGAAAAAGACATACGACCATATCGAGAACACACAACCCAACACAGAACATTTCATGCAAGCCGTCATTTTCCCGACTTGGAAGGGCATTTTATAAATAAAATGATGGGTTAAACCAGGTTTAATGATGCACCAACCTCCCGCTTACATGACGACTAACTAAAACTTCTGTGTGCCTAAATTTTGTCAAATTTCAAAGCCATTATATTGTCATAACATTGCCTGTGTCATCATACAGGTAAAATGTTTTTGTCGTTCGGTGTACAAGTCAACCATAGGACAAACCTCAATAGAAAAAGCCAAAACTTAAACAAAACTGAACATTTATCAATCAGATCTGGATATCGTCCAATGAATTTCTTCAATTTTATAGAAACGAGTTTCGGTCATGAAAATATCAAAAAGGCGACCATGCTTTTAGACAGAAAAAGGAGCTTTAAATTGAAGGAAATTTTACAGGAAGGTTACTTAGTTAATAGGTCTTAAATATTTCAAAATGGTTACCGTTACCATGGAATCAGAAAAAAATTGCTGAAATAAAGTCAAATTGCTCCACTTGGAATAAAAAGTGAGGATAATCACGAAGTAAGCTGAGAAAAGGGAAAATAATTAAAAAGTAAAACAGTAAAAAGAATGAAAAAGAACAAATTATATAAACAAGGGGGAAATACGCACAAATAACTAAATACCGAACTTATTGTAAATTTAATTTCTGCATATGGCCGTTTCGACACAAATGAATAATAAAGGGGGAAACAACACAAAAATGTGGGAAATGGAAATTACCATAGAACAACCAAAGCTATCTCCCCTTCCAAGCAGTAAACCCGGTCGTTACAAAAGACACCCCGAAAAGCCACTGGGAACTTCCAGTTTATAAAGATTACCCCCAGTGAAGTTCAGAACGAAACACATGAAAAATTTTAACTCAAATCGCACAATTCCGCTTCTCCATTTAGTCAACATCATACAAAATATATCTATATATAGCATACTAGTATTAGGTAATGACCGCCATGCACTCCCGTTCCCACACGCGTGCTCCTTAATTTGTCTAAATAGCCTTGCGGGGTCACGTGTTTAACTGTTGAGCTATGAAATTAATATACCACATAAAACTTTGTAAATGACAACTTATTTTTAGGCATGTATGGTAAGTATCTCAAACCGAGTTGGCAGGTGCAATCTTCTACTTTCTATTTTAGTCAAGTGATGACCGCTTATAGCCACATGACCCTGCGGTTTTGTTCAGGGCTACATGCACAACAAATTCTAGCTTTAGTATTAATGATGGCAATCTTTTTCATGAGAGGGGGTAATGTTGTTGAAAAAGTCATATTTTACCCGTTTAATATATGATTTTCACAAGCAATGACTTAATTTATTGAATAACATATCTTACTCTTTATGAGCGAGTAAATGCACTTGTTTTCTTCAGAATCCCCGATCTTCGTAAGATCTGAGCCTTTCATTTTGCAGTCTTTCTAAATAGGAATGCATATATTTTAATAATAGGAATTATAAATAAAATAAATAACAAAATACAGAAGTCACTGTGAATTTAGTTTCTGTAGTTTGCCATTTCGACAACGTATTCCCCGTCATTGCAGATTAAAAATATCAGCACAAATAAGTTTCGTTTCTTTTGTCATCTAGAACGTAATGGCTCACGAACGTAACGAAACGAACGTAAGTTTACTTAAGCATACGAAAGAAACAAAAGGACCATTCATTGTTAGGTTTAGTAAGTGACAAACGAAGCATAAACGAATGCCGAATACGAACGAATCGGGTTTTAACGTGGATGCATCGTTGATTACCGGAAATCATAACCCTCGGGACAACCTTCAATCACTTTTATTCAAATTTTTATTATCTTTAAACTATATATAGTTCGTGATAAACAAACATATTAAATGAAAGAAAACAATAATCATATAAATATGTACAAGCAAATAAATATTAAGAGTTCCCTGTCCTCAGTTCTAATGATTTTTTCAAGAAGGAACCTAATTTATTTACTTGTGTTGGTGTTGATGGATTAAAAATAAATTTAGCTTTATCTTCATCTGATAGTTGCATAAAATTATTGAAACTGGAACTATGACATTCTAAGGCAATTATTGGTCACACAGTGTAATATGAAGTGTTGGTCATCTTCTGTTTCTTTACATTTGTGGCACAGTCTTTTATTTCTGGGTATTTTCAAATGCCTCCCCTTTTCTTGAGTAAAGTATGATCACTTATTCTGACTTAAGTTATAATTTTTATGGATTCAAAGTTATTTATATTTAAATATTCTTCAGAAGAAAATCTATTTTTTTTATAGATTTATATAGATTCAACTTGCTTTTATCATCAATATTTTGGAATTTTGTTTCTTAAATAGAATCATAGTTGTAAAACTTCATTTCACGTATTTGTTTGGGCTAACCCGAGTTTGCTGAGTTGAGTAAGAATTACAGTTTGGATTAGATTTTGAGTTCCAAGTTTAATTTATATGACATTAAACTCGAATAATTTTAGTTTCACTGATCGAGTTAAAATTTGAGTGGAGTAAAATATTTCCACATCTTCAAAATCTATCCTGAAATATATCAAATCACACAGACATTCAAAAATATTGCCAGATCCAGCCTTAAAATAAATAGAGTTCCTTTCACTTCAAGAAAAAGTGGTCCACACACAACAGGCTGAATCGCCCTCAACAGATTTCACTTCTTGGAACACATTTGAGTTTTATAGACTCTCTTTCCTTTTTGCCCGACCTCGGGGGCGGGTGTAAAAGAATTTTTGTGCTTGTGTAAAATTACATGACACATGTATTTTCAGCATAACATAAAAAACGGAATGAAAAGCGTGTACATTTGAACAATTTGACTGGAACCTTAAATTTATTTAGTTTGTTTTGTTTGTATTGTTTTTGTGTTCTTTTTGTTTGTTTTTTGTGTTTTTTTTTCCAGCAATATTTTGACTCTCTCATAGGTAAAAATGAAACTAGATATATACATCCATGTTTTATTTAACTATATTTTTTCCTTAAAATTTCGAAAATTGAGAAATATGATTTGGACCATTTTTGCCGATTGAAACTGGCTTGTTTTAAACCGCTATCCTCAGACTAAATGGTGGAATTCAATTACAATATTTGTTTTTAACACACCTAAAATTCATATAGTTACAAGTGCAAATTCTGAATTAGGCGGATACAGAGCTATCTCGGGGATTAGAAACATCCTCTTTTATGGAAAAAATTGCCAAAAGATAACAAGGTAGAATCCCCTTTTCTCTGTATTCCATTGTTGCGAAGGCAGGATCCACCGGGTCTTGTGCATGTAAACGGAGCTTTGACTTTCGAAATTTGTGGCTTAGAACATGTACATGTTAACATTGCTTAAATTTTTTATTTGGCGTATTTTCTAATCAGTCTAAAATTTCCTTAAAATTTCAAGAAAAAAGCACAAGTATTAATTGGACGTCATGATGTAAAATTAGCGACATGTGCAGTAAAGTTGTATGAAATTTTCTTTTTATCGGTTGAATCTTAATGCAATTTATAATTGAAATGTATTTGAAACAAATACGATTTCATATGAGTGGGCGAATACTTGTTATATTTTTGTGTGTTAGATCGCTACGTTGAAGTCTTGCGAACATGCCTATTAAAAATGAAATACACAAGGCCAGACGGCGATATGATTTCGAACACAAAAGTAATTTAAACAGCGGAGCAGATCTCGGGTGTTCTAATAAATCAAACACAAGTAGTCCGAGTCAATAAGTAGTTCGAGTCAATAACGATTAGATTATTACAAAATTTGAAATGCAAATTAACACTCTATTAGGTACTGTATCAAATGTTCAAAGCTAAACTAGAAAAAAAACAGTGAGCAAAACTCACCAATATATACCCGATCCTTATTTTATTCCTGTTCGGTTTTCAAATTTTCCTTTTTTCCCGACTTTTTTGCTTCGTTAATCGTCTGCTGATGTATCATATTAAATCAAATTCTGAAATAGGAGGTGCACATGTCACAAAGACTATGTTCAAATTTTATGAAATGGCACTCAACGCCTAGCGGATAAGAGATGGGTACCCAGGAATGTAATGTCTAAGTCCATCTCTTGCAGGAAACCCCAAAAATCAATCAAATCGAATTCTGAAATATAGGATTACACCTACATTATTTAATCAAGTCTCAGTCTTCTGAGTAGCGGAGAAGACATGGTACCCGGGGGTGTAACGGCCATACGCACAAATGGACGCATGTACAGACGGACAACCATATCACTATACGTATATCCCCCACTTTTCAAGCGGGGATATAAAGATATAAACCCCACAACCATTGTCGAAACAATTATTGCCACTCACCTTGAATAATGTGGGGGTGGACAGGAGGGTGTCTAGCTCCTTTCTCCCACCCCTTGCTCCTTTCTCCTGTCCCCTCTTTCCTGTCTCCCGTCCACTTTCTCTCGGTGTCCCTTTCATTTTTATTCTCCCCTCTCCCTTTTTAGCCCCTTTTCTCTTTTCTCCCACCCCTTTCTCCTCTCCCACCCTCTCTCCTTTCTCCGCCCCTTTCTCCTTTCTCCCACCCCCTTCTCCTGGTCCCCTA
This sequence comes from Modiolus philippinarum, assembly GCA_002080025.1. Lineage (NCBI taxonomy): Eukaryota > Metazoa > Mollusca > Bivalvia > Mytilida > Modiolidae > Modiolus > Modiolus philippinarum. The sequence goes on from MJUU01070688.1 coordinate 20,755, forward strand.
AACCCTGTCCTCCCCTCAATAATGATCCGTCTATACAATATTGAGTTCCTACACGCTCTTCTCAACCCCACAAACAGCCCCGATGTCCCAAATGCACCGGACGCAGATATCCTGTGTATCAATAGTCTCTAGACCTTGTTGGAAGACGGTTGTATCACACGGCATGTGCTTAACAAATGCACAATCGGACTAATTTGCTGAATTGGTGCAAGACTAAAATAATGATTTCGCCCTTTCAAAATTCTTTCGTAATTTTGATTTCTTTCGTAGTGTTAGGGAAAGTTACGTTCGTTCGTCAGTTATCGAGAAATCTCTAGTAAGATGTAATATAACGGAAGTGTTCATGCGAATGTTTAAGAGTCTTACTTTGATATACGGTCTGAAAGTCTCGTCATGTGATGCCGAGATTTCACGATGAAATTAAAATTCGAACACGTTTTCCGCAAAAAATAATGAGATTTTGACATTCATTTTTTTTTTTTTTTGGTTTAAAACGTCGTGTGTGTTTGTTAAAAATGTAACTTCCGGGTACAATTTATGTACCTGGAAATTTCAAAATTGAAAAAGACCTACAGGCCTTATTTTAGTACATTTTGTCAAGCAACTTTGCAGTCCTTAGTTAAGAAAATTGGAGATTATTATCTACTAAAATTGTGCACTACACACTAGTTTAAATGAATGGTTTACGTGCTAATATTCAAAATATTTAAAAGCTATATACTCTTGAATACTAAAAGTCCATGTAGATATACCAGAAAAAGAACACCTGTTCTCTCATAGGGACACTCAGAGTCCTGATAGATACCTGATCAGGACTTCAAATAAAATATAAAATATGGAATAAATGGCAAAATAAAGATAACATACAGAAAACGTAAACGACGAAGACAAAACGAACATAACAAATTATAAACGCCATAAAAAATGAAGGACAAACAGTGCGAACCAGTGTCAGCAGGTGCTGCGGAAGAATGAGCACGATCTGCTTCACATGTGACACCCGCCACACAGCTAGTAATAATGTAAGGTGTTAAAAGATCTGTTCAGTAGCTGATTGGTAAATATGAAAAAGAAATGGTGTAAATGTCAAGGACACAACACCCAATATCCAGGTTAAAACGACCCAAAACAAAGCATTTAGGGGTCACCGTACGGTCTTCAACACAGTGAGGAACCTCGCACCATATAGCAAGCCCTAAATGGCCCCAAAAAGGTAAAAGTGAATAAATCAATGGAAACAAACCACATCCAATAACCCAAATATCAAGAAAATTTTATAAGAAGGCAATGACAAGGACAAAAATGTCATTTTCTAACAAAAAACTGACTTAATCCAATTAAAATCCATGTTACGTGTTACTTCTCTAACAATAACAAGGTGAAAACTGTTTAATTATTCAGTATTCAGAAAATTAGTAAGACAATTCTGATCATGATCCACGAAGACATAACGAAACTATAACAGTTTGATTTGATCTGTAATGAAGGGACTTTAGTTCTCGAAATGCGCACATGCAGGAACTAAATTCACAGTAACTTCGGTATTTTGTTATTTACTAGTAATTTACAGACAACACAGAAAACCAAAGCACTAACCACGAGATCTTCCACTAAAACCGGAAGTGTCATCAGATGTTCCGAAAGGTTAACCTGCTTCACATGTGACATTCGTCACACTGTAAGCGAAATGCCAGTGTAATGTCAAATTCGATTTGTGAAAATCCAGTAATATCTCGGGATCTATTGAAGTATGTCCATCTTCATTTGTGATATAAACATATTTTAACGATTAGTCACATTGAGATTAGGACTAAAAACTTTTTGAGTGACAATAGGGATTGAACATAACCCTGGCTAAGTAGCTTTTGAGATGGTAATTTTAAGAATCTGTTAAACTATTCAGTACTCAGACAATTACAAGGACAATTCTGTAGCAAAAACATAATCGACGAAGAGATTAGTAAAATATAACAGTTTGATTTGATCTGTAATGAAGAGACATAAGTTTTCGAAATGCGTATGTGCAGAAATTAAATTACCAGTTACTTTCGTATTTTGTTATTTTATATACAGACAAAACCAAAGCACTAACAGCGCGAACTTCCACCAAAAATCGGGAGTGGTATATTCCTACTCAAAAATGGGAGTTTCACAATTGGAAAGTTAAAATCATAAAGTCATAAAGTTAGGATTTTCACAGTCTAGAGTTAGTCGTCAGTATACAGATACGAAAACAGGACAACAGTAAACACCTAAAATGGCCGGAAACTACAATCACATGCCACAATTCACAAGTAAACTATTCTAGAAAAAAAATAATGTAACAAGAGACAAACATATTCAACAATAGGAACTCGGAATAGCAGGACTTGGTACCGACACTAGCAAAAGCCAGTGGTAGGGTTAAACCGGTTTATGGGTACCCAAACCTCCCCTTTCTTATCCCGTTTCCCTATAGTATAATTAACATGCGAATAAAACCCAATACAGGTAGACTTCTAACTCAATGACCACTATCTTGGAAAAGAAAAGCATATGACAAACGTAATTTAGAAAGATTGGTCAAAGAGCGCTCGCCGCCAAAGGTCCGATGTGATGTTGATGTTGGTGCATCAGTTGTTTCTTTAATGTCTAGTTCATATTGGTAGATGCGATGTAAGATAATGCTTAAAAAGACAATTGTTTAAAGATAAAACATCATCTATGTACCGGAAACTAAACTTGAAAGACATGGCTAGATTTTCAGTCCTCTTTCTTCTGAACTAGCTCTTGTATGAATCTAGCTTCATGCGAATATAAAAAAATGTACCAGAAGTGGCGCACAATAAGTCTTCATTGGTATCCCGATTATCTGTTGGAAAACATGTCTTCCAAACTCGACAAATATATTGTCAATTAAAAATTCCAGCATGGCAATCACATTCTCCTTAGTATAGTTTTAGTTGGAATCAGTGTGGTGTTTGACAAAATATGCGCTTTCTATACCAAATATGAATATCTTTTTTCACCTTTTTTTGGTGTAAAAAGATTTATGAATGAGAACGCGGAGTATTGATTTCAATGTGTCATGTGGAAAGAGCGGTGTAAAATGTTGAAAAATCAAAAATTAAGTGCTGTTGAAGATAAATTTTCCAATAAATCCTTAGAGTTTTTGAAAATCCACATCTGATTAACACCGCTTGTTGATTATGTTTTTGTCACAGCATATATTGAAGCCATCTTTGACTGTGAGTGTTGTATGGATTTGGAAGATCTAGCAATATTAATTCGTGTAAGAACATTTGTTGAGTATTGGTATCCAATTAATTAAAGGAAGGATATTGTTTTCGTCACTTACACTTATACCAAAGGAAGACAAGACAGACTTGTGATTGTTGAGGATGTCCTCCTTTGGAATCGTATCAAGTGTGTAAGTGTGATTGCCAAACGAATTGTTAATACCCATCTCTTTCATCAAGCAGTCAATGTAGTGTCTTTTGCAGACAAATGTATATGTGATGTTGTTATGGGCTTTGTCTGCTGGAACGATTATATAATTGTCATAGAAGAACAACATCATAACAACATTGCGATCTTCAAATATGCTTCTGTACTTGGGCTCATAGATGTCTTGAGGTCCCATATGCGAGCTATAAGATCAATGAATTTATGGACTTGATCCACTCAGAAAGTCTTTAAACTGCTTCCTTCTTCTTCCTCGTCCACAAATTTACATATTTTTGAACGGCACCCACCAAAAGTTTCCGGTTGATAGGCTGTGGTTTACGATTTTTTTGACATTTGGCAAATATCAAAGGAACACTTTAAGTCCTAATAGATATATCAGAAACAAAGCACCTGATAATGACCTCATAGGAACACTAAAAGTCCCCATAGGTCCACCTGATAAGAACCTCACAAAGACAGCAGAAGTGTCCATAGGCATACCAGAAACAGAGCACCTGATGTTCAATCCCTTCAACTATTTTGATAAAAGATTTTTCTTTGCATTAGTTCAATATATAAGTTCCCTTTTGGCCGTCATTTCACAACCAAAGAAACATCAATTAAGCAATAATGAAATCCACTCTGCAGTTCTCAATAAAAGGCGCATTTCGTTTGCATTTTCTAAGGGCAACTAATAAACTAAGGTCCTCCCCGTTACCAATTTGGATAAAGGATAGGGACCAAGGTAACCACGTCACTGGTAACATTTATGTCGGGGTTAGCTTAAACTCAATTAGCAGTTCCTGGAAAGTCATTGTATGCTTTAACATGCGATCAAATGTAAAACAAATATTATTTTACTGGTCGTCTTCTTGAAACAGGGGTTGGCATAAAAAAAACAATACTGTTAGCACCTAAAAATTGTGCACTCAAGCATCTTCTGGTTTTATTTACTAAAAGACACATAGTTGTCTTTATATATAATTGAGGATTGGCTGCGTACGTCTATCCAAAATTAATAGCGTTCCAAATTTTTGCCTTGGTACTGTTTGGAGGTTAGAGAAGTAACACGTGTCATGGATTTTTATTGGTTTTGTCTACGAACTAGAAAATGACATTAACCGATCAGCTACCAAAAAAATATTCCAAACCCATAATGCCTCACTGACTGTGTGACGGGTGCTATATGCGGACAGGACAAGCTTACCCTGCCGAGCACCTATTGTCACTCTGTTTTTTTTTAAAGTTCCCACTGTTAGTGCTTTAGTTTTCAGTATTGTATTTGTAGTGTTCGTGTGTTTTGTGGGTGTGTAGTGTCGTATTTTGTCTTCAGTCATCTGGTTTTCTTGCTTTTGCCTTGTCTCTGCATTTATGCATTCTTGTGAATTAATTTCTATATTTCGGTATTCTACTGCCTTTGTCTTTAGTCATATTACCACATATTTATTCACAATATTATAAGGGTTGTGACTACATATTAAGTAATAACTAATAACTAAATACCGAAGTTACTTTGAAGTAAGTGATTCCTTGTCATCTTAATGTTCTGATTTCTTTCAAATTGACGACAAAAGCTTATTATTGCTTTTGGTAAATGTTTTTAATTTGCGATTAATATAATATCATTCAATTATCTCTGGTATTTTTTTCAATTATACTGTATAAGTTTGTTTCGCGGAGAAAATTGCACATGGTGATTATATGAGACTTAATTCCAAATTTGGTGTTTTATTATTTTTTGTTTCGAAATGTTTTTTTTTTCTTACCATCGTTCTATAGTACCTACATCTCACTATTTTATTTTATAATGCAAATTTTGCTTGCAGTCGACTTGATCATCGCCCATTGTTTGTCTATATGTTACATCTGTCCGCTAATAGCTTAAGACAATAGTACTTTTGTCGGGCAACTCGCTTACAGTCGACTTGATGATCGCCCTTTGTTTGTCTATATGTTACATCTG